>CAUYQG010191417.1:0-27058 GCA_963574415.1 Tarsius wallacei
CCCCCCACCCCCCCACCCCCGCTCCATCAAAGGCGCCTCTGTAGCTGAAACACGAAGCTGCTTCCTCTCCAAACCCCTAGTTACCCAAGGCGGGTCCGCGCCGGGCTCTCCCCCCGTTATAAACACACGTCTGTTTGTCCAAGAGGCGTTCGCCCGCGGGTCCCCTGGTTATTTTGGCAGTGTGTGTGCGTGTGAGTGTGTGTATGTGTATATGTGTGCGAATGTGCATGTGTGTGCGCACATTTGCATGTGTGTATACGTGTGTTTATGTGTGTATATATGTGTGAAGGTACGTGTGTATGTGTGTATGTGCGTGTATGTATATGTGCGTGTGCGTGTTTATGTGTGTATGTGTGCGTATATGTATGCCTGTGTGTGAGTGCTATATGTGTCTATGTGGGCACGCGTGTGTGTACGTGTTTTATGTTTGTGCACACACATGTGTATTTATGTGTGAGCATATCTGTGTGTGCATGCGCGTGTGCATGTGTTTATCTTTTGCGTATGTGTATGTCTGTGTGTGCATGCGTTTGTGCGCACCCGTGTGCATATGTGTATGTGTGTGTGTGTGCGCGCGCGCGCGTGCGCGCGCCCTGTGCCATCTGTTTCCAATCCTGGTGTGCATCCACGACCCCACCCAGCCCGCCGCCCTCGCATTCCTCAGTCCATAAATAAATCCAGGTTCCCTAAACTCTGTCATCCAGGATAGAACAACTGCTGTTTGTTAACTCAGATCTAAACCAACACCAATTCTGATCCAGTAAACAAGGAAATCGCTTCTGGCATTTTGGCGGGAAGGACGTCCCCAGTTCGGGCACTGTGTGTGCCCTTATCACCACGTCTGTCCGTTTATCCTGGGAGGGGAAGGCGGGAGAGGCAGGCTCTGTCCTACCCTGGGGTCTTTCCTTTAAGCGGAGGCTCATGTCGTGAGGGGTCTGCTTCCCAGGGAGTGCCCAGATCAGTGCACAGACCCCGGCCCGTGCCCTCTGGACGCGCCAGGCGTGATCGGGATGCGGGGTGGGGGAGGGGGCTGTGGCTTGAGCTGTTTTCCCGATCCCGGGACGGTGGGATCGAGCAGAAGGGAAAGTCATCCAAGAGGCTGCAGTTCTCAGGCCGGGCGGGCCCTGCCCCTCCCTTCCTCCTGAAGTGTGCATGAAGCGCACGTTAGGCTGTAATTAGGGGATCTGGGAGGAGAGCTTTCCTGGGGACGCTCAGCTTTTCTTCTACTCTTGGTGAGAAAGTGCCTCCTTCTTCCCAGGATCAGGACCTCTGCCATCCCGCGCCACAAAGAGACATTCTGCACACACACACACACACACACACACACACACACACACACACTCACCCAGAGACAAACTTAAGGTGAGGAGAAGCCGCCCTGCCTCACTTGGTCTCCAGCCTCCACCTTCAGCAGGACTCCAACGTTTCAACTTCTGGATTTCAGAACAAGGTAAAACTTTCATACTTTGTTTCCCTTCCTCTTTCGGTCATACTTTGGTGCCTTTAAAGAGTTTGGAGAGCAATGCATAGGTAATGTGTGTAGACATTAACCACACTTCTGATTCTTTGAGTTTTTATTTGAGTTCAACATGACATCTCAACTTTTTTTAAAAAAGGTTCTTCTTGTCAGATAAAATGTTGCCTTGCAATAAACAAGCTCAGTCTAGCGCTGAGGAGAGAATTAACTCTGGTCTGACTTTTGCTAGTGGTGCTCTAAATCTGGTGGGCTCGTGGGTCCAGGTGGTGACTCTGCCATCTGTTTTATGACCAGCATTTTTATAGCACCTGAGATGAGAAAAAAGATAGTTTAGGCTGAAGGAAGTATTGAGAAGTATGAGTGTCCACCCGGATTTATGAATTTTGTTTTGGGTTTCTGTGAAAAAGAAAGTTACTTTAGTCAGAGTTGATACCTGTTAGATTAATAATCTTTGAAATGTCACCGTTTTGAGCCCAAGCTTCTCTGGCTAATTAGGAAATTAAGATCGTAGAATTATGATATAGTTCATATTTGGAATGATGTTGATGGATAATTTTAATATGCTGAAAAAAAAGTCATAGCTAAGATTACTGTTAAATGTTGCTTAAAGGAATTATTTATATGTTACCACCTAAAGTAGAATTGAACTCTTTAGGGCTTAGGTTAAGTAGTTTCCTTCCATTGGATATGACTGTTGTGTTCAAAATAAGATGGTTTATTAATTTGAAAATATATTGTTTTATTTTCATTTATCCCTGGAAAAATACACACGGTGGCCAGTACATTTGGGAATTTTTAGGGTGGAAAGTGTTCCTGTACTTGTTCCAGTGTGATGTCATAAAATTAAACATACTGGCTGGCTTCTTGGAAGCTAACGGTCCTTAGGAAATGAAGGCTATGAATTAATTTCTAAGTGAATGTAATATTCATTCAGTACCAGTGTAGTTTCTGGTAACCATTTGTATTTATTTCGGTGTATGAAGTTTGCAGTAATTTTATACATTTCAATGACTTCAACGCTTTGATGAAATGGAAATATTGTTCTATCAAAAGATATCATGGTAGCTCTTGTTCGCTAACTTTTAATGTTATGTTTCTTAATTCTTACATTAGTTATTAATTCAAATTCCATTTATTTATATGAATGAAAGA
This sequence comes from Tarsius wallacei, assembly GCA_963574415.1. Classification (NCBI taxonomy): domain Eukaryota; kingdom Metazoa; phylum Chordata; class Mammalia; order Primates; family Tarsiidae; genus Tarsius; species Tarsius wallacei. The sequence continues at coordinate 2,630 of CAUYQG010191417.1, forward strand.
AATTTTTCTTTCCATTCAGTAAAATAGAGTGTATGCCAAAGGACTATTGAACATGTAAGCACCAGTCTCTCATCACTTTTGTACTATATGTTCTTAAAAATTTAATTGTTTCAGCTAAGAGAATGAGTTTACATTTTTTTGGTGGCCTCCTCACTAAGTTAGAAACAGCTGGAAAATAGGAGAACTAGATAAGAAGTAATTTTACTTAAAGCTCATTAAATGAGCAAGAGAGAAAAGCCACAACCTCAGCAGTAGACCACTGGTTGCAGGAGGAATGTACCCAGAGGCCAGATTCCAGACCGGAGTGCTGGGGGCCTGGCCTCTCCATGAGGAACCAGAACCATCATGTTCTTATTTATGAAGTGAGCTATTTACTTTCAGCAGTGCCCTGTCTCTTAGAGGAATGACTGACACTGTAATTTAGAAGTACTGAAGGGACTTTTACAGAGAAGAATCAATTCATTATATCCCTAGTGGTTTCACTTCCTTTTCCTTCCGTTGGGAGCAAGTAACACATCCAGGATAAATACATTCGGAGGATGCAGAAAGATACTTTATGAGTCAACGGTCTACTTAACAATCCTTCCTTTTAGCATCTTGGGTGTAGAGTATTGGTATTTTTCTGAGCCGTTGAAGAAGTCGTTTGAATCACAAGGCAGCACTGCCCTTCGTTTTGTAAAGATGAACAAGAGTTATATTCAGCAAATAATTTCCCTCTTTAGAAAATAGCCATTTTCTTTTTATTTCTTTTTGCCACATGCACATTTTATTATCCAGGTTACATTTTTAGGGTAATGATATCTCACTAGTTAAAATTTCAACAAGACACAAGGCAAATTTGAAAGTAACTTTTATAGAATAGTCTCTTTTTTTGCTTCAGATTAATTTTCTGACACTCTGAGTGGTTATTAGTAACAAAAGTCCTCAGTCGACGTCATGTGAAGGTATGTAGTCTGTCATTTACAGGGAACAAAATGCTGCTGAGGGAAGGAGGGAGGAATGGAGACCCGAACATACTTAGCATTTTAATCAATAGTGTTTAAGGAGGATTAGAGGAAACAGCTGGTTAAACAATCATTAGGTGTAGAGAAGACGAGATGGTATAAATTAATAATGCATCTCTTTATTTGCACTATGAATGGGAGGGTCTGTGGCAGTTGGTGTGCGGCATGGTCCCTGAGTGCCACCTAGTGGACACATCCGAGAAGGCGTTATCAACAGCCTCAGCACATCCTGAGACTCACTGGTGGTCATTCCTTGAACACTGACTAACGCCAGATGCTGGGGTAGGTGCTGAGAGAAGAAAATAAAGCAAGTAACTTTTATGTAACTTAAAAATCAAGGCACGACTTGACAACTGACTAAATTCCCGATGGTCGTATTTAAAATCACTTGACTCTTTATTGGGTACTTTACCATGACCTTTTTTTCCTCCACGACGATGTAGTTTAATAACCACAACTCGCCTCTAATGTAGGAGTTGTTTGTTACAAACATGTCATGATGTCATTTAAGGAAGGGTGCGGAGAGCTTGACTATCTTGGATTCATCTGGTTCTCAAGCAGAAATAAATTTCTTAAAATGTATTGTTACTGAGTTTAGTTGGGCAGATAACAAACAGCGTAAAAAGTTAGCACATGGATACACATTTTGTTACTTTGTCTTTAATTTTTCATTAGAAGAAGGATAATAGTAAAGATTGCTTTGGGGGTAGTGAGGTGTGTTTTATAAAATATCGCTCTCAAACACTAATACTTAGCATGTATGACAGTATCATCTGCACCTGGGTTTGTACGGATTTTGAAGCAGGGAACTGGCTTTCATTAAGTTGACATGATAAAGGAAAATCCTAGACAAGAACAATTACATGGAAAACCATCTCTTGAAAGAAGCATTGGGATATCACCAAAGATTCATCTGTACAAGTATTGCCCTGAGAGTTACAAAGAACTTTTCTTAGGAGCTATATAAATTATTACTCATTCGACTCATTGCGAGCTATATGCCTTAATTGCAACATGTTCAGCATATCAGCATGAATCAAGACAGGTTGTGAAATTCGGATAGGATGGAAAATGACTTCGTAGGAAAAACAAAATGATGAATGTGTCACTTGCGCTGAGCTGAGGAGTATAATCCTCAAATCGAATGAGGCCTGCTATTGCAGAATGGAAGATTCCCATATAGACGCCTTTGGTATTTGGTCCGGCAGCAAAACCTACCCATTGAAGAAGGAGAGCGGCTCATTAAGTTCGTTTTCATTCATGTCACAAAATTACAGTCTGTGTTGATTGGAGGTGCCGGCTGAAATCAACTCCGTCAATCATGTAAAATAAGGCAGATTATCATAATCCTTATTTCCAATAGATCATTATCTACCAAGAGAAAAGCCGAATTCTGTTAATAATTTCATCTGATCCTCCTGTGGTTTAGACTGTACCACATCTCTAGAAGGGAGAACTGGAGGAAGGAAGCCTGCCAAGAGTCGAAGGTTAGTCAGGGACCAGAAAACTGTGTCACAAGAAGTTTTAATGATTTCAGATATCTTCTTGGTACTTCTAGACAAGAGCAAACTTTGAGAGAGAACCCCAGCCAAGCTCTCTGAGATGGTCTGGTGCTACTGGAATCTTGGTCATATTGTCTTACCTCCACATGGCGGCTTCTCTGACCGCAGGAGACAGGAGAGGGCATTGCTGGTATTAAGAGTTCTTGACTACTCCCTCAGAGAAAGCCAGAGTTTTTACAAAGTATCAAATGTTGCTAGACTGTTTTAAAACTCCATTCTTTGTTTTATAGCTTAACAATGGTTATTTCACACCTAAGATGAGGGTATTGTCAGAAGGCCAGGGGACCATTTACAAAATATAAACAAATATTCACAGAGTAGAAATAATTTAGAAAACTTAAAGTTCAAGGACTGGTTCTCAGTCTGGTCAAGACAAGAGAAACTTCCCTTTCTGTTCACCCTAAGAATCTAAACAGAACACAGTTTACTTGATAGATTACTAAATTCCAATTACTATGAAATCCAATGACACCAATTAATATTCAAATTATTTTTAAGGAAAATCTGGACTTTCCTAAGCTTTTCACAAAGTTGTATGGATAATATCTTGCTTTAGTCTTCATTCATGTTCTGTGAATTTTTAAATGTTTACTGTTATTCTGAATTTGCGGGGATCACTTCATTTGTTCATTCAGCACAAAGGTATTGAGGGCTGGTTATTTGCCGGGCACTGTGCTAGTGCTGTGTGCTGATCTTTCATGTATACTATAAACATACATTCTAAAATAATAAGACAGGCTGACCAACATAGTGAGTCCCCATCTCTACAAAAAAAAATTAGCCAGGTGTGGTGGTGCATGCCTGTAGTCCCTGCAGTTTGGAGGATCACTTGAGCCCAGGAGCTCAAGGTTGCAGTGATTTATGATCATGCCTCTGTACTCCAGCCTGGACTCTAAAAATATAAACTAATCAGAAAGTCAAATGGATGATAATGAACCTTCAGTATTTCCAGATCTTGAAGCACTTTTTGTAACAGAAGCAACCACAAAGTTACCGCCTCATGGTTTTTGTATTAAGATAATTTTTTATCGTGCATTTTAGAAGTGATTTTCCCTTGTTTGGCATTGCCTAGCTGAGTGGATAAGAGCTGTGTTTCATGCCTGTGTGGGCACAGATGGGCCTGGAAAGGCAGCGCTGAAACTCTAAAACCCCAGGAGAGCTGGGGGGGGAGGGTGTCCAATAATGTCTTCCTGAATGAACTGGAAAAACAGACATGCATTTCCACACAGTCGACGTCCACCAGTTTGCAAGTGAAATTCAAGTGCAGCAAGTGCTGAGTGTTTGCACCAGGCAGGCACCAGGCCAGGTGCAGCACAGTTCTTGGCTCAAGGGCTTACCACCCAGTGGAGGAGACAGAGGCACAAGCGATGTGCGTCGCTATTAAGGCTGCTGAGTAGGTGGACATGCCTTGCTCACCTGGGGCCTCCCTCCCTTACCCTCATCCAACCCTTCCCACCCTCTGCCTCATAAGCTCTCCACCCCTGCACCCCAGAGGGTCTGATGCTTCTCTGGTTTATGGACTTCTTGAGCACGTTTCAGCAGAATGAAGCCTTTTATCTCTTTAAAGTAGATGTTTTGTTTTCTGTAAAAATAATTTGAAACATCTGGGTATGCTCCCATCTTTACACCAAAGGGAGTCATTAAGCCTAACTCCGTTCCCCCAGGTCATCAATCAGTCAGTGATCTCCACCCTTGGTGAGAATAGAGGGCTTCCTACTACCGGCTGCCAGAGACTTGAAGGTAGAAGGGTCCTGGTGACTCCTGGCTCCTTTCAGTGGAGCCTGTACAGCCTGTTGCCACACCTACCCCAGGGCTTTAGCCCTTCCCATTGCCCTGAGGAGCACCCAGAGCCCATCTGTGGGAATATCCCAGCTTGCTCTGCCATAACCCATGTTCCAAGTCCTCTGCCCTTCATGACTGCGCTTCCACAGTGACTCCTGGGTGGAGCAGGAGCACCCATAGCCTCTTCTCGTCTACAGTTTTGAGCTTGCATGTCCCTTCAGGTGTCCAGGTCTAAGGGGCGGGAGCAGTGAGGATCCACGTATTGAGTCCAAGAACTTCTCAAAGTCATAGAGATGAAGGAAGAAGAAAGATGGGTATGGGAAGAGCACAAGATTGGTCACCATGTGGGCAACATGGGTCAATGCCAGCATCTTCTGAAAATACACTCTCGGGTCCTCAAGACCATTCATACAGCTTGTTTCAGAGAAGTTTGAACATGTATGCAGATTTGGATTCTGGAAAACTAACTGTGGAGAAAAAAAACAGTGAAAGCGCTGCTTTGGCCTTATTAACCAATCATTTGCTTAAATTTCTTCTCATTTCATGCTTAATAGACATGTGGCATAATGATAGTCATATTTTATTAGGCATTCCATTAATTTCTGTAGGTTTTTTTTTTTTTAATTAGATTATGCCACCATAGTTTGGTGCTCTGGTGAGATTCTGTCCTGACCTCAGAGCATAAGGATGTACTCACAACTTAGTCAATTTCCAGGACTCATGACCCTAACTTAGAGCAAATTTCTTTCCGTCTTCCTGCAGCCTTGGCTGGGAAACGTGAACTCCTGATATTCAGCAGGTGCCCTATAAGTGCTTACCGCTATTGCTGTCAGCACTCAGCACAGTATAGAACATGGGCTCCAGGGTCTCCAGCCTCCTACCCCAAGTGCCGGGGTTTCCCAGGTCTGACAGCTCCCAAGTCAGGCCATCCCTGGCTCTATCTTGGCTTCCTCCTCAAGTCTTCTTCCTACCCATCACTGTTGTTAAAGTTATACCCTCTTCTAGCCGGGCTCGGTGGCTCAGCCTGTAATCCCGCGCCTTGGGAGGCTGAGGTGAGTGGATTGCCTGAGCCCACGGGATCGAGACCCGCCCGGGCAACTTGGCGAGACCTCATCTCTACAATAAATCAAAAAATTAGCCGGGCGTCGTAGCGTGCGCTACTTGAAAGGCTGAGGCAGAAGGATCCCTGGAGCCCAGCAAGTCGAGGCTGCGGTGGCCGGAAGCGGCCACTGCACTCCAGTCTGGGCGATGGAGTGAGACTCCAACTAAAAAAAAAAAAAAAAAGTTATACACTCTTCTAAGATTTAATTGATAACCATTATAGTACAAAATTAGTTACACAAATAAAATTGTTAATTTAAATAAATGTCTACATTTAAGGAAAGCAAAACTAGAAGCAGGAAAGTAGCCTGGGGCCTTTGAGACAGTGTGGGCGGGATCTGACAAGGGTGCTTTGACTGGATGTGGAAGAGCAGACAAGCACAGTGACTGCTTCAAAGGGTGAGGGGTTGCGTGATTACAGGAGGTGGATGCAGTTGAATAAGATTGGGAATACTGGGTGAGTAGACGTTTCTGGAAGCAAATGATGAGTCTAAGTTAGGAGGTACCTATAGTACAGCCAAGAACCCCAGGAGCTGGGAGTCCGTGTCTTAGCACGGGGGAGAAGTCATGGCTGGAAATAGAGACCTAGAAGTCTCTGGCATGAAAATGGTCGTTGACAGACCCTCATCTGGAAGAAAGGAGATCATCCCAGGGAAAAGCCAAGGGAGAAACAGTTGACCAAGAGCTGAAGCCCAGAGAGTGAAAGGGGTAGGAAGGAGTTTTGCCGTCATTTGTACATGATTTTAATCTTTATTTTATCAGCTGTAAACGTCTATTGAGTTGGATAACAGCAATGTTTTATCAATCCTTGTGTCTCACAGTCCCACATGGTCCTCTGCATATAGAAGGTGCCAGGCATGTTTGTTGAATTAACTGAAATTAAAATGGTACTTCGAGCCTTGATGCGCTAATGACAGATTTTCATAATGATAACCCTGGGTAAGACCCCAGAATGTCTGCATTGCAGCTATTTATTCAATTTTATCCAATACCGTGCTAACTTTAAATATATGTTGTTGCAGTTTGTTGTTTAAAAATCGGTAATCAATGTGTGGTATAGATGGTAATTCACCAGAGTACTTGATTAACCCATGTTGTTTAGCTTAACATATAAATGAGTTTGCCGCAGAATGCAGACTAATTCAAGTCATTTATGATTATTTCCCTAGTTCTTTGATTCTGAAGACTTCTAAATCTTAAGTTAGATTTGTAGTCTATAATCCTGGAATTCTCTTGTCTTCTTGGCTACTTGCTTTTTTTTTTTTTTTCCTTTCAGGTTCTCCCTCTTCCCCACAATAAGATTTCCAGATAAAGTACAATAAATAGTTGCATAATTTTAGCATAAATATTGAAGTCTCCAATACTTCATAATTATACCAGTAAAATTCTTCTTTATCTAAAGTTCAAACTTGTGGTAAATTTGAACTTTGTATTGGCTAAATTTGGCGACCCTACCTCTTACTTGAACTCACTGTAACTAGATTATGACAAACAAAAATCTCTTTATGAGATTTCTGAACAATCTCTTTCTAAAGGTTAATAATAAAGTTACAGATTTTATTTTAACTAGTAACTTAAATATATTAAAAATATGGTCTGAATAAAATTGTCTAGCTAAAATATGTTAATCAAGATGCATGTATACAGCATGTATACCTATTGTATTATATACTCTAGTAGTTATCCTAAGAATCCTAATGGTTGTCCTAAGAATTCATTAGTGTATATTTACAGTCATGTTTTTATATTCTTGCTAAAACATTTGGAAATAATGTACATATTAGAAAATTAAAGCTTTTAAAATCTCCATTTGCAAGTTGGCAATAATGATAAAACAAAAAATAATCATTTTTAAATGATGAACCATACATTCAAAAAATATTTATAATGTACCAGGTAGAAGTTCAAAGTGCAGAATAGCTGAAAGGGATATTGTCCTTTAATTACGTTATATTGAGGTTGTGCTGCCACCTTGTGGCACTTTGACGAATTACCCAATATAACTCAATATATTAATATGTCCAACTTGACCAATTGGCCAATGGTAAAATTTTTAAACACGTGATTAATATTTTTAATTCTACCCCCAGTCCCTTATACTTTAACATTAAGAGAGTACTGCCAAGTATGCAATGCAAATATTTTCTGAGTTCATTTGTCTGCAAATTAGTACACTTGTTCTTAAGACAATCACTAAAGTATAAATTATCCAGTCCCATGTGAATTTATGTTTGATGGATGACCTTGATTGTAACAGTATGCATGTTCAGGTTACTTGACCTCTCTCCTGAATTTTTCATAGGCTTCATGAACTTACATTTCTGAAATTGATCTCAATATTTTCCTTCGACCAGGGCTGTTCATGTCATCTGTCTCCGTATCAAGGCCGTATATTTCATTAATTAGTAGTTATCCAGTAGTCAAGCCAGGACACTAATGAGGGGAGGAGGGGGACCTGACTAATTACAATGACCAAAAAGATATAAACAAAGACTGTCCCAAACAAACTGGTCACTTATGTAAAAGTTACAGTCATCATAATCCCAAACTAAAATGTGTGTAGTACTCAAATGCTGGTGGAGGGAGCTGACCTGGGGTCTCCAGCTAAGACTTTCTACCTTCCTCCTTCCTAGTCATTCCTTTCTGTCTCCTCTTCTTTCTCCATTGTCCATCCTGCCTGCCAACATTCTCAATGTTGTCCTTGTCCTGTTGTCAGCAAAGGGATCCACCAGACAAATCCTTTTCTATGGTGACGCTGACTGCCCACTCCCTCCACACTTGCTGTCATCTCTGGAAATCAGGGGGAGGAGTCACATCACCCCATGGGACGGGGCAACCACACAATTTTAGGGATCAGATGTCAGCTGTTCTTCAGCTGTGTGGTCGTTCTACCTTGTTTTTTCAAAGTCCGTTGCTCTTCACACTCCTTGTTGTGGACATCCACGCCATGGTAGCTCAGACACTGAGCGTGGATGTGGCCTGTGGGATCCTCTGTGCTGCCACTAGCATTGACCTTGGGCCTGTACCCCACATGTCCTCTCTCTCTTCCTTTCGGTTAGAGTAATACTTTTTTAAAATTCTCCTTTACCTCTGAGAGCCTAGGGCAGATGTTGTGCCCTGAACTCTGGATTCCGTGTCCTCATCATCCCAGAGAACTCCCTGCTTATTGGGCTTTTTCTCTCTCATGCCTTCCACTCTCCCACTCTGGCCATTTCTTCCTGTTGGCATTTAGTCACGATCGAATCTTTCTGGTCTTGAAAATGTAACCCTTACCCTCGTCTGGCTTGCATCCTGCCATCCATCTCCTCTTCCCATGGAAGTCACCCCTGTGACTCTCGGGTCCCCTCTGCCCCTTCCCCCTCCTATCCTCTGTCACTGTCATGTGCTTTTCCCCACAGTGGCTCCACCCAAGTGATCCTCGGCAAAGCCACCAGTGACGTGTCTTCTGTGGTTCCTTGGTAGCATTTATTACCAATGACTGTGTTCCTGTCTCACACTCTCTACTCCTGGCTTGGTGGCACACACTTTTCTGGATTTCCAGACTTGGTCGGTGATTCTGTCTGTCTCCATTCAGGCTTCTAAGACAAGTCCACCTGCCCCGTGGCTGTCTTTGTTCCAGTGGCTTCTGCCCATGATGCGTGTCCTCCCTCTGCGTGTCCTCCCTGCCCACCTAAGTCTACTCTGTGCACTACACCATGCTCAGCCACGTGCTGGTGCCTCCCTGATCTTCCTGTCTATCCAGGTGTTCCTTGTGAGTGTCTATACCACCTCCACAAGGAGCACTCACAAACATCTCAAAGTCCACAAGTCCATAATGTACTCTTTTTCCTTCTCCCCAGTTGAACCTTCCCCAGATTTATCTAGTTTAGTAAATGGCACCGTTTTTTCCTTACTCGGTTTTAAAAAAACAGAAACATGAGAGTCATCCTGTGAATTCTGTCCATAAATCTCTCTTCAGTAGACCCACCGTCTTCCATCTCCATTGGTATAAATCTTACCCCTCATCATCATCCTCTCTGGCTGGGATTCCTGTAAAACTCACCCGTTGGCCTGTGTCTCCAGTCTTGTTCCTCCCAGTGCCTTCCCTCATATAGAAGCTAGAGTCATCCTTCTAAGATAAAAGTATGAAAATATTTCCCCTCTTAAAGCTCTTCAGTGCCTTTCCATTGAGGTGACGATGAGGTCCAAATTACGTAATATGATTTGCAAGGTTCTTAGGTTCTCAGTGACCTGACTCTCACTTACCTTTCCAGCCTCATCTAAAATGACTCAGCACACCAACTGACATGATGCGATGCCCAAAAATTCAAGATATAGGAATAGATTAGTAGAGATCTGAATATTAGTTATCAGACATAGATTTTAGTGATAAATGTGTTTCATAAATTAGATATTAAGATAGAGAATTTGGGCCCAGGCACAGTGGCTCATGCCTATAATTCCAGCACTTCTGAAGGCCAGGGTAGGAGGATTGTTTGAGCCCAGGAGTTTGAGACCAGCCTAGGCACATAGTGAAACCTTGTCACTATAAAAAAAAAAATCCAAAAATGAGCCAGGCGTGGTGGCATGTGCCTGCAGTCGCAGCTACTTGGGAGGCTGATCAAGAGGATCACTTGAGACCAGGAGGTCAAGGCTTTGGTGAGCCATAAAAATGCCAATGCCCCTGCCTGGGTGACAGAGTGAGACTCTGACTTAAAAAGAAAAAAGAAAAATTGTTTTAAGTTTGTTTAGCTACTTTTATTGAACTCACAATTTGGGAAATTCAATATGCAGCCATGCAGGATCCCAAGAGAACCACTCAGCCGGCACCATGTTCTTATTTATTTTAAAGATGCGGGGTACAAGTCAGTATTGGATACGTAAGTGGTTTACATAGAGGTGAAGTTTGGGCCTCCCACTGGACCTCACTTCACCTGGATTAGGATCAGGCACCCTTATGTGCCCCCTCCTGGCAGTGTCCCGCTACTGCCAATCCCTTTTTTGTAGTATTATTATGTTAGATGTTCAGGGTCCACTAATGAGTGAGAACATGTGGTATTCAGTTATTGGTTTCTGTGATAGATCACTGAGTATGATAGACTCTAAATCCATCCAAGTTGCTGAATACTCCATAATTTTGTCCTTCTTTATGGCTGCATAATATTCCATCGTGTATATGTACCATTTTTTTTTTTTCAATGTACTCTTTAAAAAGCAATAAAAATAGTCTGGACATGGTTCATTTGTATTACAAATTATCTTCTTCTACCCTGCAGCTTGCCTTTTTAAAATTTCCCCAATGGTATATTTCAATTAGCTAATAACAGAAATTCATAATTTTAAATGAAATCTAAGTAATCAATCTTTTCCTTTATGACTAATGCTTTGTGTGCTATTCATGAATTATTTCTCTGCTCTAAGTGGCCATATATGTTTCTAATGTAAGCTTTAATTTTTTATCTTTCACATTTGTTCTACAATCCTACTGGAATTAAATTTTTTGTATAAGGCAAAGTTAGTATTTGTTTTTTTCTTATGGATATCCAATTGACCTCAAATAATATACCAAAAAGATGATACTTTACCATACTGCACTGCTGCTTTGTCAAATATCAAGTGACTGTATGTTTAATATCTATCTAAAATATGTATATATATACATATCTAAAATATATATATATATATGTATACATCTTCACTTTCTTCTCTGTTCCTTTGGTTGGTTTATCTACACAAATTTCCATACTACCCTATGCAGTACAGTATGTACATTAGTATCACTGTATATAATTACACCACTCATTATTATAGCTTTATTATAAAGTCTTGATATCTACTTAATTACCCATCTAATTTCCATACAAATTTTAGACTCAGTCTGCCTGTTTCTGTTTAAAAAAAGACTTGGGATTTTGGTTGGGATTACACTGACTCTACAGATCGATTTGGGAGAACTAACATCTTAATATTGGGTGTTCAAACCCATGAACACAGAATATCTCATTTATTTTAAGTTTAGTTTTTCAGTTATAGGTTTCAGTTTCAATATAGTAGTATTCCACATTTTTTTCTAGATTATTTTCTAAGTGTTTTATGTTTGTTGCTACTATTGCAATTAGTGAGTTACTTCCATTTAATTTTCTGACTGTTGTCAGCATACGGAAATGCAACTGATTTCAGGGAGTATAGCTCAGTGGTGGAGCATTTGACTGCAGAAATACAACTGGTCCAAGTAGATGTTTTGTAGATTTTTGTCTTGTTACAGAAGTTGGAACCTCCAGTACAATGAATAGAAGTAGAGAACAGACATTCTTTTCTTGTTCCTCATCTTAGGGGAAAAGTATTCAGTCTTTCGCCATTGAGTACTATGTTAACCATACATTTTTTATAGCTACCCAGATTTATCAGGTTGATAATTCCTTTCTATTCTTACTTTGCTGAAAGTTTTTACAAATAATATGTTAGATTTTTGTCAAATGCTTTTCCTGTGTCTGTTGAAATGATTACATAGGTATTTTTAGTTTGTTAAAAATGTTTAATTATATTGATTCATTTTAAACTGTTGAACCAATATTCATTTCTGAGATAAACGCCACTTGGTCATGATAATCATTTTTATATAGTGTTGGATTCAAGGAGAGGAGGAGTGTGAAGGAGAATCCTAGTACTGTAATGAATTCAAATACCTATTAGCATGAAACCCAATATTAAAATCAGCATTTCAGCCGGGCTCGGTGGCTCAGCCTGTAATCCCGCGCTTTGGGAGGCTGAGGTAAGTGGATTGCCTGAGCCCGCAGGTTCGAGGCCCCCCGGGCAACTTGGCGAGACCTCATCTCTACAATAAATCGAAAAAAAAATTAGCCGGGTGTGGTAGCGCGCACCTGTAGTTCCAGCTACTTGGAAGGCTGGGGCGGAAGGATCGCCGGAGCCCAGCAGGACGAGGCTGCGGTGGCCGGGAGCGGCCACTGCACTCCAGTCTGGGCGACAGAGTGAGACTCCAACTCAAAAAAAAAAAAAAAAAAAATTAGTATTTCACATTGAGTGTCCCACAGACAGTTTCATAAGACACTCCATGAAATAGTTTCTTGGTCAAAGACTTCTGTGAAATACTATTTGTTACATGAATCTCTCTTACATAGTAAATAGCATAGTAAAGGACCCAAGCAGGCCTGCAAATAAAAAAAAAAATTTAATGTAATCACAAAATGTTTCTTTGTGTAACACTGTAAAATACCCCACAGTCTAGACCCAAGAAAGACACTGAGAAATTCTGTGGTAGGTTATAAAACAGTGGTTTCACTATACCTGCTGATAGATGACAATGTCTAAGCAAATAAAATTATGAAAGCAGCAAATGTAAAAAAATAAAATAAAACTCAAAGTGATTTAATCTAACCATCTACATAACAATGAAATCACTTCTACATGATACCATACTGAAGGTCAAAGTGCCTCTTCTTGGAAAAAAAAATTCTGAACAAATTTCTCATACTGAATGCAAACTTACTTGAGTGGAAAAAACACAAACTGCGTTTCTCCTCTGCTCTCACACCACAACAACAATCAATACAATAATGATAAAATGTGTAGGGGCTTCTCCTCATACACACACCAAGCAAATAATCAATTCTGCAGCAGACACCAGAAGTATCATGGAAATATCTGGGACAACAAGAGATCCCACAGGTTGAGAGCTCAGGCCTGCAAAACTGCCACCCTCTTCCCACAAATCACCCTCTTCCCATAAGTCACAAGTGCTGCCTCTGGAACTTCTGACTGACCAGCTTCAAGTTGGGGTTCCCTGATGCCTTTTTTGGGTTCAATTAATTTGCTAGAGTGGCTCACAGAACTCAGGGAAACACGGTTCCTGGTCAATTATAAAGGATATTACAAAGGATACTATGGAAGAGACGCACAGCATGAGGCATAGGGGAAAGAGTGCAGAGTTTCTATGCCTTCCACACCACAGGCCTGCTACCCTTCAGGAGCCTCCAGGTGTTCAGCTAGCTGATCACTCCCTGAAACCTTTTCCTCTTGGGCCTTTTACAGCGACTTCATGGCATAGGTATGATAGATAATCGTGTAGAAATGTGATTGGACAAAAAAGGGTATGATCTAATACCAATGGAATGAGTAACCTAGCAAGGCCAGTCTGTTCAGATTCTTCTTGGCTTCTCTGCAGGATTCCTTCCTCCAGGGTATGGGGCAGAAACCCTTCTGAAATGAAGTCTTCTGACCTACAATCAGACAAGGTAGGTCAGAGAATTTCTTTATGGCCAGCTCCAAGACAGAAGGTGGGGGAAAACTACCTGCCTTGAAGAAAGGAAGGAGCAGGTGAAAGGAGGGCAGGAAAAGGTCAGATACAGAGACTCTGTTTTCTGAGGCCTTCTTCTGAGGCCTAAGGTGCCCTGACATTATAACAAAAGACTGTCCCGGTTCATAACTACCATAGTAGTTATGAACCGGGAGCCATAGGTGAAAACCACATATAACCAAGTACAATGAACAAAAGCAACAAAAATTTTTAGCATATCTAACATGTTTCATGTGTCATCAGATTTTTAATGCTATTACAGAATGAGAATGTCAATGTTTACATTCAGATGTAATACCATTACTTATCACATCTTCAAAGACCAAATATTTTATCTCTCTCCACTAATCTCTTCTCAAATGAAGCAAAAATACATTTTAATATGTAAAATACTGAATATATATTCAGTCATCCGGATGGCAAGCTCCATGTTTCAGGGATCTCTTCGTGTCATCCACAACTGTATCCCCAGTGCTTGGGTCGATGCCTAGCACAAAGTAGGTGGCTGAATATTTATTTAATGAATGAATGTATGAATGCCTGTCAAAAAACCATAAAGTAATTATTGCTACGATAAAGTATTAAATCATACTTTTGATAAGAAAAACGATCAACAAATTTGGCAAACATTTTTCAAGCCAAAAAAGGCTGCCCAAAGAAGCTGCTGTCTGAAGTGAGTTTTAAATATTGAATAGAAAAAGTTAACAAGGTTTACATGAACTTGGGAAGAGATGAATTCTGAGAAGAGGAAAGAACATATTAACATATCCAAAGGTATAGCACAGCATCTTATTAGTAATTTCAACTTAAAGTTGGTGGACAGTGGGAGATAAGGGATAGGGAGTTAGTAGCACAAAATTAGTCTAAGAACATAGACAAGTCCATGAAAAAAACTTTTGTGATATTTACTTTATCCATTTGGTATCAGAGAATTAGTGGGTTTTAAGCCACTGAGAGAGAGAGAGAGAGAACAGTTCACTATTTTTAAAAGACAATCTTCCTAGCAATGTGACAGAGTAAAGGGGGCACCCAGGGACCAGGCTACTGCAACAATCCAGACAACAACGCGTAAGGGCTTAAGGTCCTTGACTCATCCTCTACCAGCTTTCAGCACAACTGTCCAATTCACTTTCCTGAAATGTTCTGTGATCTCACATTGTCCTAGCTTTTCTTCTATATTATAGCCACTCTAAGTCCTCTTTTCTACCTAATATTTATATGTTGGAGTGCTGCAAGACTTAAATCATTTTTTGTTTGGTAAACCTACGTTCTCTGCTCAACTCATCCCATCCAGTGCCATACCTTTGAATACTACTTATATGTGATTACTCTGAAATATGTATCTTCACCACAGGCATCTATACTGCTGTAACACTGTAGGCCCATCTGAGAAGGCTTGCCTGTAGTTTATCTATTCCAAAGAAGACACCAGTAGGTCCAGACATTGGTTTATTACACTTATGGGAGAGTTATGGATAGCAGCGGGTCCGTGATGATGAAAGAATTTATGCTTTAGAACAGCACAGAAAGCAAGTTAATTATTCATATTCCTATACCATGTTTACAATCACATTGATTAAGAGTGATGACTACATTATCTTTTGGTTGCTTGGTTACCTGCATCCCGTGACTCATTAACCCTATGACTTACTACAGGGAATATGCATATCCTACAGAGACCAGCCTTGGCCAGAAGTTGTTCTTTGGGAGAGGGGTAGAAAGATGCCAAATGGGGGGAAAAGAGGCAATATGCAGACAATTAATTACCCCACAAAATCCAACTGTCTACCTGGTAACCTGGCATTTCCACCCGAATAGAAGATTCCATCATTCACAAAACCTGCATCTCCTCCAGTCTTTTCTCTCTTTACATGTATCACCATCTACTCAGTTGGGCCAGCCACACAATCCTCAAACTTTTAAGTTTTTGTATCTGAGAACCCCAAAGACATTTTGTTTATGTGGGTTATACCTCTCTATATTATTCCCATATTGGGAATTAAAACTCAGAAATTTTTAAAAAATAAATTAATTTATTTACAAATAACAATAATAAGCCCATTGTATGTTTATAAGTAACATTTTTACAAACAACTATATATTCCAAAAATTAGAAGAGAAGCATTGTTTTGCATTTTGCAATTTAATGTCCATCCTCATAGAAGCAGCTTCTGTATTCAATCTGTTGAGACACATTGTTTTAGTTGAAGTACAGTCACCTGCCGCTCAACCAAGTGGATACATTCTGAGAAACACATCTTTAGTCAATTTTGTGATTGAGCAAACATCATAGAGTGTACTTCCTCAAACCTAGATGGTATAGCCTATCACACACCTAGGCCGTATGGTATAATCTATTGCTCTTAGGCTACAAACCTGAACAGCATATTACTACTGGACTGAATACTGTAGACAATTGTAATACAATATATTTGTGTATCTAAACATAGAAAAAGCAATCAGTGGACCTACAGTATTACAATGGCTATGATGACATCACTGGGCAAAAGGAATTTTTCGGCTTTATAATCTTATAGGATCATACATTGTGTACACAGTTGTATGTGCAGTCCATAAAGCACCATTATGTGGTATATGGCTGTACATTTTTAAAATATGGCCTTCCACAAATGTATAGTTGGCAAAGAGAGGAGTATTTTAATAGCCATTTCATATTACTGTGGATATTCTTCTTTAATGCTACATCAAACTTGACAGGTGGTAGATTTCTAAATACTTCCTAAAAGTTACCTGCAACTGGATTCTTAAGTCCCATCAATGAATTTTCATATTCTCAAAATCCAATGGTCTATCTTGCCCTTTGAATAGATATTTCACACATGCATGGTTTTGTAACATCATGCATTAGTCAACTGGAAATGTTTAGTTCACAGAGTTACTGACATCTTTTAAATGCTGATCATTTCATTATACCATATTTCTCAAAATCATATTAAATCAATAATAAATCAAAATCTCGCCACTAATATCAAGTCTTTAAATACCAAGAAGATATCAAAGTCATGGTGAGGAATATGAGTTTCCCCAATTTTTTATTTTAAAATTCAAATTTTATCATCAGCAACAAATAATGGCAGTTGTTTTTCTTTAAATAACAACCAATTTTGTTTTCAAGAAACTGTCTACAAAATACCTGTCTGAATACTTTCTGTCAATCATTCTTTCAAGTGAAAATGTTCTATGAAAACAATAACTACTCAGTTTGCTCTTCAAACAATTGCGCAAATGCTTTTCCTTGAGGCAACTTTGATTTGTACAATAGTGCTTTAAGTGTATTTAGTATTTCATAATACATCATATTAAAAGATGTTCTCAAAGGTTGAGATTTTATAAGAGTAATACTCCTTTTTGTTTTGAAACAGTCTCACTCTCTCACCCAAGCTGGAGTGCAGTGGAGCAATCTCAGCTCATTGCAGCCTCAAATTCCTGTGCTCAAGAAATCCTCCCACCTCGGATTCCCAAGTAACTGGGACTACAAGCACATACCACCATACCCGGCTAATTATTTTTTGTTGAAATAGGGTCTCACTATTGTTGCCCAGGTTGGTTTCCAACTCCCGGCCTCAAGTGATCCTCTCACCCCAACCCCCCAAAGCTTTGGCTTGAGAATAATACTCTTTTTTCCACTTTATCAAGGACATTTGTAAAGAAAACTTGCACCCCATAGCCAATCCATCAGTTAGTGCCATTTGTTCTATTACCAAAACTCATCTCAAATGTGTTCATGATCCTAATACCACTAATACTACTAATACTACTACCCAACAACAAATTATCCTATGTTTCCACCTAGGAATACAGTAATAGTCTACTAATTGGTCTCTCTTTTTCTACCATTTTCTCCACCATGATATTTTAAAAACATAAATCGAATCATGTTATTCCCATTGCTCTTAGAATAAAATCTAAACTCCTTTGCCAAACACTGAAGGGCTCTGTAGGTAATCCCCTGCCTGCCTCTTCCATATTATTCCTCCTAGTCCCCCTCAACCAACTGCCTTCTATCTACACTGAACTCCCTTCTTTTCTTGAAACCTGTTAAATCCTCCGGGCTGGAGGCGGGGCTCATACTCGTAATCCCAGCACTTTGGGAGGCCAGGGTGGGAGGACTGCTTGAGCCCAGGAGTTCGAGACCAGCCTAGGCAACACAGAGAGACCCTGTGTTAACAACAACAAGGCTCGGTTTGGTGGCTCAGCCTGTAATCCCAGCGCTTTGGGAGGCCGAGGTGAGTGGATTGCCTGAGCCCGTGGGTTCGAGACCCGCCTGGGCAACTTGGCGAGACCTCATCTCTACACTAAATCAAAAATTAGCCAGGCGTGGTAGCGCACGCCTGTAGTTCCGGCTACTCGGGAGGCTGAGGCGGAAGGATCGCCGGAGCCCAGCAGGTCGAGGCTGCGGTGGCCGGGAGCGGCCACTGCACTCCAGTCTGGGCGACAGAGTGAGACTCCAACTCAAAAAAAAACAAAAAACAAAACAACAACAAAATAAAAAATTAGCCAGGCACAGCAGCACTGTCCCAGCTGAGCCCAGGGGATCCAGGCTGTGGTAAGTTGTGATCATGCCACTGAACTCCAGCCTGGGTGACAGAGTGAGACTTGACAAAACAAACCTACCTCTCTTGTATCGAGGCTTTTGTATTTGCTATTTTCTAGGCCCAGAACGTCTGAATGGCTTATTCAGAATCAGGCATACCCTAACCACCCTCTCCAAGGTAGCCCTGCCTCCTCACCCCATCTACCTTTCATATCACCACTCTTTTGTTTCTATGCAGCATTACAGCAATTTGTGATTGTCTTGTTTACTTTTTACTTCTTTATTGTTCATCTCCTCTGCTACAATGTAAGTAACACGAGGGCAAGAACTGTCACTTTGTTCCCTGGTGTATTCACCAGCAGGCAGCTAGCACATTCTGGCACTCAAGAAACATCTGCTGAATGAATAAAACATAAATGGAAATGGGGAAGAGAGAACAGATTTTACAGTTGCTCGTGGCTAGACTTTAGGACTTGGAACTGACTAGATATGGTTGGTGATGGAAAAGGAAAGTTAAAAATGATTCCAAGATTTTAGTTTGGGGCAAACGGCCCATGATGGTACCAGCATTCAAAGTAAGTAACAGCAGGATAATAAAAACACAATAGGAGTCAGGAAGGACAAAGTACAGAAGGAGTACCATACAGGGAAACCTAACTGATTATGAGTAGAAAAACCATATAGACAAGTTTTGTAATAGCTAAAACTTTGAGTAAAGGAGGTTCACTACATTGTCTTGTAATTCTCAAACTGGTTAGTTATTTATTAGCTAAGGTTTTAAAAGTCAATGAAACAGCTCTTCTCTTAAGTATATTACATTTCCCCCAAATCTTTCAAATACCAAATATTTTCACAAACTCAATACATATTAAAGTAAAACAATCTTGTCCTATTCTTGTATATAGCTACGTATTTTACAGAAAATAAAAGTACAAAATTAGGGATCTGAATTTCAGATACAAAAGCTAAGCTAATGACAAACTCATTTAGCTCTAAGAAGACATCAGGTCTGTCTGCCAGTGAACTGAATTTTCACAATTCATACTCATCAGGCAAGGAAATTAGTAAACAAAGCACAATACATTGTTTATATTACAAATAATATCACAGTCTTCAAAGTCCTCATTGACACTATATTAAACAGTCATCTTAATTTGCTTTTATTTTTTAGATACAAGGTCTTGCTATGCTGCCCAGGCTGGCCTGCAACTCCTAAGCTTACGTGTTCCTCCCACCTCAGACTACCAAAGTGCTAGGCCTGCAGGCATGAGTCACGGCAGCTGACTAACCATCTTAATATGAACACTGAAATAACATGACAGCACAGTTTCCTAAGTAAAAATAATACATTTCCGAGACCCAATATTTAATGGATTTATAAAATTTCTGAAGCTGAAACCCTGAGATGACTATCAGCAAATTAAACTGTGCTAAGTGTCTACTTTTTCCTGAACACTGAGTTAAACAACTACAGCTAATGTGTTCACCTTAGCCACAATCTTAATCAAAATAAGAAGCTTTAATCTACATCTACAGGCATCCTCAGTGACTTTCACCTTCAAAAATTTGGTATTTTGCAAAAACTGACCTAAAATAAACCAAAAGACATTTCAAAACATTAAGATGATTCTTGACCATTTGTAAACTATAGTACTAAAACTTACATAACAGAATTTTTTTTTAAGATGAGGCTTAAAAATATACTTGTAAGAAAATTCATTTGGTGTATTCTACTTGTGATCATAACTTTTGTCAAAAACAACATTATAACTGGCTGCTAGAAAAAAATTAAATATACAGCGTTTTACTAAAGAAAAATACTTCCTTCATTCTGCAATAAAAATCACTTAATGATAAAGATATAAAGGCCAATCTCAGAGTCTTCCACATTCCACACTTCTAACTTAAAGTGTGTAAAGCAAATCCAATTTGACAAAGAGCAACCATAGATTCTATTTATTTAAACAGACTTCCTCTTTCTGTTTCCAAATATATATTTTGGTAATTACATCATGCTATCAGACTTTTTCTAAAACCAATTCTTGGCACGGTGTGAAATCTTAAATATGAAACTGTTCATAACAATCTGAAGAGAGATTTCAAATAAATAGTTTCAGGAGAAGTTTTTATTTTTTTGATTTTTCAGAATTCTAAAGAGTTGAAGTATACTAGTCCAAACTTATTTAATCGCTTCCTTTTCTTGAAATGAAGTTTATCTTCATAAAATCGTCAGTATTCCTTTTAGTTATATGTAACATTTAAACATTCTGAGACAATATTAAGACATATTTCATTGACCAGAAAACTGTAACTCATAAACAACATAAAAAGAGGATCAACCATATTAAAATAGTAATATTACTACCATCTAAAAGAAAGTTATTGACTTAACTACTTGTATATGTGGTACCTAAAAAATGAAAGGGTATCATAGAAATGTTAGGGTGACTGATACTTGGCAGAGTCTGAATACTCAAATCCAGAACTAAATATTTTTCTTGGCCCCAAGTCACTGTTCAGCAGAAATATTCCTTACCTCACCCTCTTGTCTCCATTTAACTGACTGAGTCATCCAGTATTTCTCATAATCAAGCGAGATGTCTATATCAGCACAAAGAAAATTAAGTACAAATGCTTAGAGTTGATAGTTCCTTCTTACATTTCTATGCTATCATGAGTACAAGCTTAAGAACTACTAAGACAACTATCAGTTCTTTAAAGAGACTGATAAATGTTTCTAGAACACCCCAGTCTCAACATTTATATTAAACACATTAAACTAACCTAGCACCAATCTTAGTATCTAAAGCCCTTCTCCACTTAAAGGAATAGGGGTTCTCTGCAGAAATGGTTGGTTCCAGGGCCAGGCCTGGGAAAGTACAAGGTAAGCCCAAAACTTTTTTCTGTGCCAGAAGAACAAGGTAGTGCTCAAAGAACAATGCCAACATGTCAAAAAGAGATTGAAGCCGGCCTGAATGAGTTCCCATTGGCCACATTTGGGACAATTTGAGAACATAAGAACTCATGAGTCCCTAAAAATATACATTAATAGTAAAAAAGGAGAAGATACTGCTTATCAAAAAAAAAAAAGTCACCTAATAAAGAAAGAATGATGATGAGATTTAAAAATCAATGCTTGCCAGTCATCACAAAACAACAGATTCAGGCAAGAATCATCAATGGATGCTAAGTGGAGCAAATTAATTACCATGTCTCACAGTAAATCCCCCCTCCCAAAAAAAGTATTAATTACAAAGGGGAAAAGAATGATTTTTCACAGCAGAGAATCTAGCAGACACTGCCTTAGGAAAATAATTAAATTTCGCATCACCAGTAAAGGGACATACAGACATGTGCTCCAAATATGATGCACTTAGCAGAAAATACAACTTTCTGTGATGTTGATGTGACGCCAAAAATGTAAACCCTGACTTGTTTCTACTTATTTTAGTTGACAAAAATTTTATGTACTTTGGGGTGTATGATGTTTAGAAATATGTATACCCAAAAGTAAGTTTTCATTTCACTTGGCTAAAAATCTGGGAATGAGATTTCTGGGTACTATTAGATTTAATAAGTTAAGGATGTGTGTAAAGTAGGTTTTTATTTGGTATGGCAAGAAATAAAATATAGAAATGAAAGTCCTGCATCATCACATATCTTCGTCATCTCTGCAATGTTTCCCTTACACGATCACAAAGATTGGATATCATATTTGACTATTGGATTTGTATTTTCATCAATTCTTTAAGAGAGAAAGAAGGGAAAAAGAAACAAGATTTCTCATTAAAGTTATGACAAACTGAGAAATGTAATGAAACTTCACATTCTTCTTTGAAAAGTAGACATTACCTTCTCCTGACTATTACAATGGACTTACAATGAAACAGATAATATTTTCATTGGAAAGTTAAGTGCATTATGGAAATAGTTGTTTATGAATTCCTATTTCTATTCCTATAAAATGCATATGGTTATTAATTAATAAATAGGAATGGAAAAAAGTAGAACACAGATAACCAGAGAAATAGTTAAGTTGCTAAATATAAGCTTTTGGGATATGAAATAATTTATGTAGAATTTTATTTCAAGACATTAAAATGAGGAAAAGTTCATAGCACTTGGCAAACATCTTCTTTGAACTAATTTTTTTTACAGTTGCTGCTATATTTCAAACATGTTCTCTAAAATATTTGATCACTTCCCATTAGGGTAACATACTGAGAAAGAAAGACTCCACATTAAATGCAGGTAAGGAACCACTAAAATATCATTTTAAAACTGTTTTACACTGAAGCATCAAGAGAAGTAACAAAACAACGGTTGAAGTAATCAGGATTAACATTTTTATTCTGGTTCTTGCTGACACCTGCTGGTTCAATTGTATCTTCTTCCTTAATATACACTGATATGTCAAGAGTATTAAATACAAAGGCTTTTAGAACATAAAACAGAATCCTTAGATTAATCAAACTAATGCTGACCCAAAAACTAAGTGAGCACACATCAGCCAATCACTTCCTATACCCACTGATTTTGTTGAAATCAATGTTATGACTAATACTGTAAATCACTTCCTAGTGAATTTACTTAAGACAAACTCTCTGTAACCTAATATTTTAATTCTGCCTTATTACTTAATTCTGAGACTAAAGTCACATTTTTTAACTTAAACTGCAGAAGCTGGTAGGTCATGTTAACAGAACTCAAAAATGGGGAAAAAAAAAAAAGGTGGATGGCTTTAAAAATATTACACCAGGTGATTTTTGTTTAAGTAAATCTCAAACCCTATGCTTTGTGAAATAAGACAATAATATATTTTATAGTAAAATAAAGTCCTCAAATTTTTCTTCTCTTCATTCTCTTCTTCTTTCCCCTAAACACATTCTAACATACCATGGAAGAAAAGTGTGACACTTTCCTCTTTCCAGAAACTTGTTTCATATTTCTAATGTAAAAAAACATATTTAAAAAAATATCTGGGGGGGGGAACCACAGTAAGCTGCCTTTTTGCTTATCTTTTTACTGGCTCTTACTCCTTCTCTAGCTTAACAAACGTCATAAGAAACAGACTCCATATACCATTATTAAATAAACAAAAGTATGAACTCAAATCCAAGACAGAACATAAGGATATATAAAAGAAAGCCGGGCAAGATGGCAATGGCATAGGTGGAAATGTGAGATTCACCAAACGTGAGTTCCCCAAAAGACTCTGGCTTTCCTTCCCCCACCCCCTGCCCGCTGCCAGCCACACTGGTCCGAGGCCTGGGGACCCTCGGTCCCACGCAGGGCCGGATATTGCGGCCCCCCGCTGCTGCCGCACACGCAGGAATCTCGGGTCTTGGCTCCCTCCCTGGCAACATCGTCTCGCCCAGACCAAGCCACTAGTCACCCAGGGAGGCTCTGGGTGCCTGCCCCTCAGAGATACCAATTCCATTTCTGGCTGAAATACCCTGTGAGTGATCCAGGGCCACTTTTGCCACTCACCGCCTGCCCTTTGGAGTTTTGGAACTCAGGAGCTCTGGAGCTCTGGGCCCACCCTGGCTGAGGCACTCAGCGCGCGAACCCATGCTTGTGTAAGGGAATAGCATATCTTGAGGAGGTACTGATCGGAGGCTCTCAGCTCCAGAGGAGGGAACTCCCGACCCCCTCCTCCACCCCAGCCCACTAGTGGTATCCCGGATCCAGTGTCCAGCTGTGCAGCTGATCCCCGGTGCCTCCCACGCCACCACAGTCCATCATAGTGGATTGCCCAGGGACCCAGACGAGCAGAGAGAAAGGATCTGCAAAAGTGAAACTGCCACCTCAGCCATTCTCCGGGCAGAGATTTGCATTGCCCTGCCCACCTAGGAGCTAGTCCACCTCAGTTACTAAGGTAACATCACTAAACAGAAGACAAAGCCCCTCCCCTAAGCTGAATCAGACAAAGGCAACTAAGCATCGCAGACTTCCCAGGCAGCAGGCTAAAAGAAGAAACACAAGCTGCAGTAAATTTAGCTGTCTGCAATGAAAGTAAGGGGAGAGGCTGGAGATCAGAGATGAAGAGACTTTAGACACTCAGGAAAGATTCCAGAGCTAGTCTGATTTCTTATTTTGACTTTTGATTTTATCACTTTGTTTTGCTCACTT
>CAUYQG010191418.1:0-13019 GCA_963574415.1 Tarsius wallacei
CTGTGGGATTTGTCTTAGATGACTCTTACTATTTTGATGTATGTACTCTATATGCCTAGGTGTTCAAGAGTTTTTATTAGTAAGGAATGTTGGATTTTATCAAAAGTTTTTTCTGCATCTAATGATGTAATCATATGGTTCTTGTTTTTACATCTGTTGATATATTTAATTACATTTATGATCTTGCAAATGTTGAACCAGTCCTCCATGGTGGATGACTTTTGAGATGTATTTTTGAATTAGATTTTCTAGAATGTTGTTAACTATTTTTGCATCTATGTTCATCAGGGATATTGACCTATAGTTTTCTTTCTTTCTTGCATCTTTACCCAGTTTGGATATCAGTGTGATGTTAGCTTCATAAAATGATTTGGGGAATGTTCTGTCTTTTCTGATTGCCCGGAATACTTTCAATAGGACTGGTATTGACTCCTTCTTGTATGTTTTGTAGAATTCTGCTGGAAATCCATCTGGTCTGGGGCTTTTTTGTTGTTGTTTTTGGTAGTTTTCTTATAATAACGTCAATTTCCTGGGTTGTTTTTGGTTTATTTAGGATCTCAATTTCTTCTTTTTTCAGTCTTGGGAGACTGTATGATGTCACAAATCCTCTATTTCATTTAGGTTATCGAGTTTGTTTCCATACAAGTGTGTATAGCAATCTCTGGTGACCATTTCTATTTCTTCAGAGTCAGTAGTGACTTGAGCTTTTGCATTTTTGATTGTGTTTATTTGGACTTTTTCTATCTTTTCTTGGTCAGTCTGGCTGGGAGAGGGGTCCATCAATCTTGTCTATCCTACAAAGAATCAGCTTTTCATTTCATTGATTCTTTTCTATGGTATTTTTGCCTTCTATGTCCTGTATTTGGGCTTTTACTTTACTGATCTGAATTCTTCTGCTGAAGTTAATGTTTTGATGATCTTGCCTTTCCAGCTTCTGTAGGTGATTTGTTAGACTGTTAACTTGTTCTCTTTCTATTGTCTTGGTGTGTGTTCATAGAGATATAAATTCCCCTCTCAGTACTGTTTTCATGGCATTCCAGAAGTTTTTGTAAGATGTTTCTTCATTTTCATTTGTTTCCAGGAATCTTTTAATTTCTGTTTTAATTTCTGTGTTGACCCAGAAGTTTTTCAGCATCATGCTGTTTAGTGTACATGTCTTTGTGGGTTTTGGGGAATTTTGTTGGTGATGATGTTTATTTTTATTCCACTGTGGTCTGAGAAGGTGCATGACAGTATTTCAATCTTGCAATTATTTTTTATGCTTGATTTATGGCTGAGGATGTGGTCAATCTTGGAGTATGTTCCATGGGGTGATGAGTAGAATGTATATTCTGTGGTTGTTGCATAGAGTGTTCTGTAGGTATCTACTAAGTCCATTTTTTCAAGCATCAAGTTGAGGTTCCAAATCTCTTTGTTAATTTTTTTTTTCTTTGCCTCAATGATCTATCCAGGGTTGTGAGTGGGATATTTAATATTCAGCTATGATAGTGTTAGAGTCAATATCTTTTCTTAGTTTATTTACTACTGCTTTATAAAATCTGGTACTCCTGTGTTAGGTGCATATATGCTTAGGATGGATATATCTTGTTGATGGATCAAACCTTTTATCATTATATAGTGTCCTTCCTTATATTTTAAATTTTTTGATCATGTAAATGTTGTTTTGTCAGATATTAAGATTGAGACTCTTGTCTTCTTCTGTGACCTGTTTGCCTGGAAATTCATTTTCCATCTTCTGACTTTGAGTCTGTGGGCATTTTGTGGTGAGGTGAGTCTCCTGAAGGCAACAATTTACTAAGTCGTGTTTTTATTCAGTTTGCCATTCTATGTATTTTCAGTGGTGTATTTAGTCCATTCACATTCATGCTGATTATTGAAATATGAGAGTTTTTCCTTCTTATAATGTTCTTTTCAGGTTATTTATTTATTTTTTGTTCGGCTTTTGTATTCATATGTGTGTGTTTTCATTTTTCTGGGTATGTTGCATGTACTGTTGCTTTTGTGTTTATTTGTGATCTTGTGAAATATATGGTCTTTCTTTCATTTCTTTTTTCTTTTGTGCACAGCATCTTTTTAAGTATCTCCCATAGAGCTGATCTCAAAGCAGTATATTCTCTTAGGGATTGGATATCTGAGAAGGATTTTAATTCTTCCTCACTGATGAAGCTTAGCCAGGCTGGGTAGGAAATTCTTGGTTGAAATTTTTATCTCTGAGAACCATAAAATTTGGGGTCCTATTCCTTCTGGCCTGTAGTGTTTCTACGGATTAGTCTGTAGAAATTCTGATTGGTCTCCCTCAGTAAATATCTGATCTTTTTTTCTTGCTGCCATTAGGACTTTTTCTTTTATATACTTGCATTGTGTAGGTGAATTAATCTGTGTCCAGGGGTTGGTCTTCTCATAAGATGTCTTGCAAAGGTTCTCTGAATTTCTTGTGCTTGTATAGTTGTCTCTCTCCCCAGATGAGGGAAATTTTCTTAAATGACTTCATGGAATATTTGTTTCAAGGTATTTTCTGTTTCTCTTTCTATTTCAGGTATTCTGATCAGACATAGGTTTAGATTCTTAATAAAATCGCACATCTCTTAGAGAGTTTATTCTTCCTTTTTAAGTTTTTTTCTATATTTTTAATAGATTGGGTTAATTTCATATTTTGGTCTTCTAGCTCGGAAATTATTTCTTCTTCTTGGTCAATTCTGCTTCCCATGCTTGTCAGTTTGTCATGTATTTCTTGGATGGAGTTCTTTACTTCTGTTATTTCTAAGTATTCTTGAGTTTGTCCGGCTCAGTTGAAATTTCATTTAGTGTTGGCCCTTGCAATTCTTGATTTTTATTCATTCTATCCAACAATTCTCTCATCTCCATAAGTACCTTCTGGGTACTGTCATTCTTAGATATAGCCATTGTTTGTGCCCAAGTAGCTGTTCTTTCTAGCACTGACTCTTTGCTAGGTCTCTGGTTAGCAGTAACTCTTAGTTTGTTTTACTTCATTTGTAGCAGTTCTCCTTTCTTTCTCTTTAATTGTGTTGCTCAGTAGAAAATGGAGAAGCAATCACTTCTGATAGTTGCTCTACCTTTTATCTTTCCTTGAGCTGGGTCTCTGGGTTTGTTCAATTATGAAGTACAGCTAGGAGTGGTGCACTTACTTTATAATTTGGAACATGTACTAGGGAATGGGGTGGGGAGTGCTGCAAGGATTCTGAACCTATTGGCAGGTCATAATGCTTGCTATCTGGCGAATGGGCCAGCTAGGACTTGTTCCCCATCTCTGTACAAGATGACCCTACAGTGGATATACTGGCATAGCCCCTGTGTCCAAGACAGGGCATAAGAGGGAAAAGGAGAGGGGAGAAGGAGGGAAAAAGGGAAAGGGGGGGCAAGGAAAAGTAGAAATAAAAATAGACACCCTCCCAAAAAAAACCAAGAAAGAACAAGAAATAGAAGAAGACAGAGAAATAGAAGAAGGAAAGAAAAGAGACAACCAACAAAGAAAGCAACCAAATGAGATAATCAAACAAATAAACCAATACCACCACCAGTCTCTTTCTCTATTAGTTCTGCTGTCTGCATCTATTGCTGTCAGCTGGCTCATAGCAGAGGATGGATCTGGGGTTCTGCATCTGCTGGTACCTGCCAGGGCTTGTGCACTGGAGACAATGTTTTCTGAGGTCACAAAAAGCAGCCCCAACACAATGCAGAGATCAGCGTCTGGTCCCAAGATGTAGTTCTGCTGCTCTACAGAGTCTACCCTGGAGCACTTCTCTGCCCAGGAGTTAGAGAGTCTTCTCAGTTTCTCTGCCAGCTGCTGTTTCTGTCACCAATGGGGCAATAGCTCCCTCTCCGGCAGTTACCACAGTCTGGATCTCAGGACCCGGTGGCAAGGCTCTTAAGTCCAGTCCAGGCTCAGGGTGACTTCTCCCTGCTGTTTCCTCAGGACTCTGCCTCAGGTTCCCTCACTGCACTCCTTTCGCTGCCCTTGCTGCCACTGTTCAGCCCTATGCTGTGGTGTTGGGGTCAGCAATCACTCCAGCAGTTCTTCCTGGCAAAAAGCCTGCCGATTTTAGAAAATGGCACTCAGCTTTTGCTCTGGGAAGTACAAGGGTCCAAGCAGAGCAGCTGCGGTACCAGTGACTTTACCAGGATCGCCCTGGCTACTTGCTTTCAAGTCCCTACTCAGTCAGCCTCTCACACTTGCACTTACACAAAGAAACACATGCAGAATTGTCTCTACAATCACTCACCCACACAGAGACTTGCTTGATCTGACTGACTATGCCACTGTCTTCCTGGAAATCCCCTGGAAACCATTTTTTCATCAACCCAGCATTTCTGAATTTTCTAGTTGCTGAAATTTTTTCCATAACTCCATTCAAATTATCACAAAAAAGCAAGAATATTAGCACATTCTGATTCAAATTCCAAGGGAAATGAGCAACAGTACCATACTGAGTGAGAATCTATTCCTGGAATGTTGGCATTGGAACTAAGAGCTTCTACCGAGGTCTATCTGTTCTCTTGAGGAAAGGAGATGTCAAACTGGAAATTTAACCCCATATATGTTTTGCAAGGAGACCTGAGAAATAGCAAAGGCCAGTTCCTGGCAATAAATAAATAAATAAATAAATGCACACACATACATACATGCATACATATATAAGATATGCAAAAAAAGGAGATAAACTTTTCTTCTGGTGTCCAAGTCTCTGATTTCAATTCCTCCTTGGGACCTAGCTTTCGTCCTTTCTTAATATTCATTCTCTTATAATAAAATGCCTTTACTAATATAAGGACTAGTAGGTTTATTTTGCTTGCCATCAAGAGTAAAAATTAAAACTATTGTGTTTTCTTTTTTTTTGAGTTGGAGTCTCACTCCATCGCCCAGACTGGAGTGCAGTGACAGCTCCCGGCCACTGCAGCCTCGACCTGCTGGGCTCCGATGATCCTTCCACCTCAGCCTTCCAAGTAGCTGGAACTACAGGCGTGCGCTACCTCACCCGGCTAATTTTTTTTGGTTTATTGTAGAGATGAGGTCTCACCAAGTTGCCCAGGCGGGTCTTGAACCCGCGGGCTCAGGCAATCCACTCACCTCAGCCTCCCAAGGCACGGGATTAAAGGCTGAGCCACCGAGCCCGGCAACTATTGTGTTTTCAATTTTATGTTCTTACTAAATATTTGTATTATATTAAAATAATTTTAAATTATAATTCAAATTAAGAGTATTTCATGATTGGTACTGAGTCATTATAATGATGAAACTATTTTAGTTGAGTATTTTACCTATTTGGGTAACTGCTGAGCCCATATTCACTCTATGATGCATACATTGCACATTTCAGTGTAATACACTAAATAATGACAAGTAAGTAGACTTAAGGAGTACTAACTTGGCTTAGTTAAAAGTGGATTCCAGGTTATTGTCAAAGAAAGATTACCTCATGTGATTAGATTTTCAATAGAAATATTTGTCTGCCATGAATAGTTTTTTTGTTTTTTTTTTAACTTCAAAGAAAATATTTTTTACACTGTTGTTATGAAATAATTCTAAAAGGTCATGAAACCTGATACACCGTGTTGTTTTAGAATTAGCACTTTCCAATCTATGCCCATTTCCATGTGAATAATATCAAAGAACCCTCAAGGTTTAGCAAACTCTTTAACTAAAAGTAAAAATCAACTTTTGCTTTTATTCTGCATCAAACCATTCAGAGCACTTAAAGTTTATTTATGTCTTAGACCAACATAAGGAATAAAAATTATTTTCTTTCCAAAAAAGGACTTGAAGGTAGCTTGAAATATCTAATCAAAATATCACAAACATCAGATATAATTCTATTTTGTAAACTGTAGAGAAAATAATATATTAGATTGATATTCCTTTTTTTTGTAAAATTTACTCTAAAATTTACCTATTCTTATATTAAAATACTTTTCCAGAGCAAAACTGAACAGAGTCAGATTGTGATATTTAGAAATATTATATTTATCACTGTCTCATAATTGCTTAAGGTCCACTACGATTCATTCAAAGTTATACCAAGTATGTAGCTTGAGTGAAGAAAAATTAAATATTTGGAGTCTACTTTAAAAAACAAATGATACTTTAAATATGTTCACTATTTATAAATTTTATCTATGTTCTGTCTCCATCCCCACTCCTGCAATTCTTCTCATAAATCTCCAACACAAATGAATAATGACTTCTTATTACTAAATCCAGGGGAAAAATTCCAAGTTTTCTCCTAATCCTCAACAACATTTGATACATCTGCTGCTGTCTCCTTAGTAAACTCTCATCATTTGACTTCCAGAACACCAAATACTCTTGGTTTTCCTCTCCCCTTGTTGCTCCTCTTTCTCTGTCTTTGATGGTTCCTATTTCTGTTCACAACTTCATACTGTTTAAAGGTCCAAGACTCAATCTTCGGTTATCTTCCCTTGTTTATTTGTGCTCACTCCCTGGATGAGTTCACTTAGTCTAATGCCTTAAAATTGCATATTCAAAACCCTCATTTTTTTCCATCATAGACCCTTTCCAAAACTCCAGATTCATATATTTAACTGCCTACTCTATGTCACCACCTCAATGTCTAATAGACATTCAAAATTCAATATATCCTATACTAAACTCCTGAAATTTCCCCCAAACCTACCCTACCTATAGTCTTCTTCATTGCAGTGAAGGTAATCATCCTGTTTAGGTTATGAAAGTTGTCAGAATCAAAATAGAGTCACTAATGTTAAGAAAATCCTGACAAATAGAGCCAGAAAAGGCCATGAAGAGAGAGTTCTCATCATGTAAGCCTGATAACAAAAACTATCACCAAAGACTGCAAAAAATCACAACCTTGCACAAAGGCCATAGCAACCTTAACACACACACAAAATACTTCCACATGAACATCTGCATGGTAACTGTCTGTTCAACCTCAGACTGGTGTCACCTTTGTTATTGATCTTTGTAGGTAAGGATTATTATTTTGAAACAATTATGTAGTTCTCCTTTTTTTTCCTTTGGAAGTCTTTTTCATTCTTTATCTTCCTGAATATGCACATGGTTTACTGTGGCTTGCATATTCTCATTACCATGCTTTATTTCCAAAGGCATGTCTTTTCTTTTGGAGAATCTCTGTTGTTTAGATTGACAAAGTCAAAATATTGAAATAATTTTTTGGCTCATCACTTTTTCTCCTACCTTGTATCCAATATATCAGCAAATTATGCTTACTCTATATCAAAATATACCCAGAGGTATATCACTTCTCAGCATGTCTGCATTTAAATACAAATTGTAAAGTAAATTGTCTTTATTTATTAGTAATGCTATATAATAGTTGCACAAATTTCTAGGAAACTTCTGATTTGTCATATTAAGTCATTAAGAAGAATTGTAAAATGTTTGAGCCTCATCTCTAGTTAGCTGTACTATTTTAACAAAGTTATCTGATAACATCAAGCCTCAGTTTGCTTACGTGAAAAATGGGATTAAGACTACTAACTTGAAAAAAATTTTGTAAGAATGTATTCTTATCTCTAAGAACCATAGCTCTAAAACACGAAGATTAAGAAAAGCTGAAAACTAAAATGCCCAACATAAATATTTTTCAATACAACTCACAGCAGGTTAACTTTTGTGTTACTTGCAGAATCTATTCTATGTGGTCAGCTGTGTTACACTGTGAGCTCTGCACTCCTACCAAAGCCAGGTGTAAAATGAGAGATGAATTCAATGTTTCAAGTCTGAGTTTTAAATAGGAGAACAGATAAATAGTTGGTTTTGACAGAAGATGATAACTTTAACATGGAATGTTGTATAAGAAAGACTCATGAAAAAAGCAAAGAAAACTTCCTCAAATAGTTAGAAATATTGCCAAGAGCTTAGCAGAAAGTTAAGGACTGTAATACATTGTTGAAATCATGGAAGATGATGATATTTTAAAGAAAACAGAAATAAGACCCAAGAAGACAAAAAAGTGAAGACAAAACTATTGTCCTAGTTTTTGGCCTCAGCTTTTGTAGCTCTAGTTGCAGGCAGCAAAAGAATGTTATTGTTTTATATTTTTAATCTTGCCCTAGGAAACATGTTATGTTTTAAAAGCTTTTGCTGGCAACTAAGATGTCTTCTCTGTCAATTAATGTACCTTGAAAACTCAATCTGTGATTCACTAAAATGAAGTGCATGACATTCAGGACATCAAACTGCCTTCTATATGAAGCAGTCCGTTCTTAATAAAATCACTTAAATAATTCAGTGGCCTAGCTTACTTAGATACATTCTAACACAGACTTGGCTTATTTTAAATTCCACTCTGCAACATGCAGAGGACAAGCAGAATGCTGTATGGAATCTGCTTGAAAGCCATTTGCAGCACAACATCATAAAGAGCATCAAAATTGTGAAGTCAGAGACCTGGGTTTGAATTCTTCC
The DNA here is from genome assembly GCA_963574415.1 of Tarsius wallacei. Lineage (NCBI taxonomy): Eukaryota > Metazoa > Chordata > Mammalia > Primates > Tarsiidae > Tarsius > Tarsius wallacei. Next base: position 8,426 of record CAUYQG010191418.1, read on the forward strand.
ACTGCCACAGTTTTTGCCTCGATAATCTGTCTCTCCTTTGTGAAATGTTCATCTTCTTTGCAGTAATTTTGTAAGTATTAAACGAGATTAAACGCCATGAAAATAAAGCAAATTATAATTGTAGACTGATGTTAGGTGTCAAGATCTGTTTGCCTCACTTGTGTGCATTTGTATGAGGGAACATGAAATAGATCAATGGGCTCTTTGTAAACAGGCATTGAGCTATGATGAAATTATTTTTAAGAATACATCGAATGCTTTCTTGGACAGATCAAAGTGATATTTTAGCACTGATTGACTTTTTTGAAAACTTTTCTCAACGTTTTCCCTTCTTTTTTGTGTATACATAACCCACAAAGACAGCCTGAATGAAGCCAACAAAAATGTGAACCCCTCTATGAATATGAAAGTATTCTTACTATGGTCTCTGATGGTCTATATTGTTACTTGATGATCTCAAAGTGAAAGTGAACCCATTATTGGTTGATAGCATTATCTTTCTCATAACATGTTCCTAAGAGTGTAAAACTAGATAATACTGGCAACCTTATTTTAAAAATACTTTAATTTAAATATGTAAATGTCTAAAATTTTATTATGCCCACTCGTGATACAGGAACATATGTTTATTTTTTAATAAACTTGCTTTTGTATTAAATATAAGTAGAAATGAAAAGCGATGCCCAAATACAATGTTACTATAAAAACTATATGATTACAGAAATACTATAACTTTTGAGAGCTTCCTAACTTCAATATAGAAATACAATATGACCAATATGGAAACACTTGTTAAAGAAGGTAAAATCTATTAAGCAGCAGTGATCTGATTCTAACAATTCAGACTTAATGAAACATTTAGAATATGCTATTACTGATACTGTTCATTTAAATATGCTATTACTGATATTGTTTCATTAGGTATACAATTTCTAGCTCAGTGTTTTCATGCCTAAGTGACCTCTAAATCGGTCCGCTGCAAATCACTGCTAATAGACTCACAGCAATCTACACCACTCAACCGTTTACAAAGACTGAGCTACACAGAGGAGAGGTTGATTTCTCAGGAGAGGGATTAATCCTCAAAACCCAAATGTGCTTTTTTTCTCCTCTAGTATAACTCTTTCTCCTTTTTCCCTTCGCTTTTTGCTTTCCTGTTCTCTTTCTTCTTTCATCTCTGTCTCTCTTGAACTCTGTTTTCTTTTCCAGCATCCCCCACTGGTTTTCCCATCTACATCTCAACTTGGAGAATAATCCTAGAGTGGAATGCTTTGTTCTCTAGAATAACAAAACCCTTTTAGTCACAATTATAATTTATAGAAATATGAGAATGTATAAAAATATGTAGAATTCCTCTATTGCCCTATTCCATGTGACAATCATATTTGTAAACCTAAGGACAATACCACTGTTATTGTTGGGCAGTAAAAGGGGACATGAATTCTGAAGTTAAATGGCATGAGCTCACATCCTGGAGCTCACTACCTATGTAGCCAGAGTAAGTTATATATCTTTAAAGTATACCTCAGTCCATTTGGGTTTCTAGAACGATACCATAAACTGGGTGGCTTTTAAACAGGAAACATTATTTCTCACAATTCTGAAATCTAGGGATCCCGATATCAAGGCACCAGTAGATTCAGTACCTTGTGAGAGTGGGTTTTCTGTTTCATAAATGGCACCTTCTCTCTGAGTTCTCACATGGTAGGAGGGGCTAGCTAGCTCTCTGTCATTTCTTTTATAAGGGCACTAATCTCAATCATGAGAAAACCTTCATGATCTAATAACCTCTCAAGGATCTTACCTCTTAATACCATTACCTTGAAGGTTATGTTTTCAACATATGAATTGGGGTGGGAGGGACACAAACATTCAGAGCATAGCAAAGGGTTTTTATTTTTTACACAGATTAAATTATGCATTTATTTGATAAATATGTATTGTCTATTCTGGGTTAAATGTGGTCAGTGGGTTGGTAATGCAGTAGTGAACAAAACAAACTCCTTGACACATTGGAGCCTACCGTCTGTTTAAAGTAGGCATATCATAAACAAATATAGAAAAAATGTGAGGTAATGATAAATGCAGTAAAGATAATGCATGTAAAGTGCTTAGCAGCATGACTAGGTTGCATTAAGTGCTCAATAAATATTCTCCCATCCAGGGAAATTTCCAGCTTACCTGGCAAGAAGGCAGTATCTTTCATGAAATGAACATAGTCCTTACTAATCTTAGCCCTGGGTTGAAAGCACGGAGGCAATGACTGCCTTGAAGCAAGGAAAGATCTGCCAGCTGCCTAGATCTAGAGAAATATGGTGCATTTCTTCGCTTCTCTATGCAGCTATGTGCCCTCCAGCCCCGAAAGGTGAAAATAAAGGCCATTTTGTTGGGACTGTAAAATAGCATGTTCAGTGCCAGAGAAAAAGAAAGTCATTATTTTACCCTGACAAGGTCACTAATAAAACTAATATACAAGGGCCCATTGATTTCTGCAGTCTTTTGTTGTTGTTGTTGGCTTTTCTTGAAGTTTTATATTTACAATGCCTGAGTAAAAGGGGATTTATTTTGGATTCCAACCAGTTCCATCAAGGAATCATTTCAGAGTTTCCTTTGAAAATAAGTGCATGGCAACGAGATGACCTACGTGTTCACATAATTGTAAACTAGCCGCAGGAAAGGGGACCAAAGCCCAGTGAGGCCTGGGAATATTTCTTCTATAAATAGACGAGTAAAAGAGCAGCTTAGAGACATAAGAGAGAACAGCAGGGGATTGTGAAACAGGAAAACACCCAATTAAAAGTCAGAGGCTCATGTTCTATAGACCACTTGGCATTTATGCATGTGTAATTAAGCAACAAAGCTATGTGAGGCTTGATATTTGGGAGGTTGCCCTGCCTGTCCTTTGCGGGCCACCTCTAGCAACTTCAGAGAAATGACACCATTAAGCGGGGAGCACCGCATCCCTTCCTTGATGTGCACTTACACTTAATTTGTCATTGGAGCCATCATCCCCAAGAATAGCAGTGTTTAGGTTGTTTTATGTTGAATTGGCAATGCCACTGAGTTACTCCATGAGGAAAGTTCAATTCATTCCTCTAATTTATGCATTTTAAAGCTCTCTGCTTACTGGAATCAATCTAATGGGCCATTTATGATACAATAATATCCGTTCGTTTGGGCTGCCTCTGCCAGATTTATCAAATTGTTTGGAGGGTTCAGTATGGTATAATTTTAGTCCTCCAGAGTAAAGCATGGCATGCCATTACCCTCTGCAGATTGCTTTGAAGATAAAGAGGATATACATTATTTTACAAATAATATATAGGTATGTCTGTATATGTGTTTAAGTACTCATCACATATTGCCTTGGGATAAGAACAGAAAATAGGTGCAGTAATTTGCTACAGGCTGAAGATATTTGTAAACCATGATTATAAATTTAACACATGCTGGAGATGTCAAAGCTTATTTATGCCGAAGGCTAAAAGGGGCCTAAGGGTATCATTGCTCAAGTGCTATAGGATTTCAAGTAACCATAGCTGCTCTCAATTTTGTTTTACAAAATCTGTAAGCATAGCTCCCCTCCTTTGCCACCACCATATTTTTTGAATTGTCCCCAGAAGTCAAGAATCTTTGATGTACCAAATACTTTATCTGTGATATCTAGAGAAATTAGAGTGCCATAGGGTTAATCTGAGAGTGAAATAAGATGAAATATAAAAGAATCTTGGTCGGGCATGATGGTTTATGCAGGAGGATCACTTGAGGCCGGTTGTTCAAGACCAGCCTGGGCGGCATAACAAGACCTATCTTTACAAAAATTTTTTAAAAAATTAGCAGAGTGTGGTGGTATGTGCCTGTAATCCTAGTTACTTGGAAGGCTGAGATGGAAGGATAGCTTGAACCCAGGAGGTCAAGGCTGTGATGAACTAGGATAGCGTCATTGTATTTTAGCCGGGGTGACAGAGTGAGGCCCCTGTCTCTACAAAAGCAAAAATTGTAAAGGGATCTTTCATGGGAAAGTGATTAACAACTGATGGAGCTGTCTGAGGAAAAGGAAGAAAACAAATATGTTTGGAATACAATGAGTCCAGAAGTGCAAGAGATAATAAGTCAGAGAAGCACCATTCTCTATGCAATTTGTCACATAGTGACTGGCTTGTAGAGGTTGCTGATTGGAAACTTTGTGAAAAGAAGGAAGGAAGAGCTCTGGGAGGAAGAAAGAAGGGATATTGGTTACTATTGCCATGACCTCAGATTATTATATATTAGGGTTGGTATAGCTCACTTCCAGGCATGCTTCATTTTCTTTAACCTAATGTCTATATTCTTATTTAAATGGGCCTGGGGGGTTTGGGTTTGTTTCCTCGCTTGTTATTGCCTCTAAGATACGGCAGCATGTTTGAAATAGCACAGCCTTGTCCTTATAGAGACAAGGGTCCCAGTTCCATTTCTGACACTTTCTGGTTAGGTGACTTTAGGCAGGTAACTTTCTGAGTCTCAGTTTCTTTTTCTGGAATTGGGACAATAATGTCTGCACCCTAGGACCACTGTGGAAGTTGGCTGAGGGACCTAGGTAGTATGATTATAGGCA
>CAUYQG010191421.1:0-10942 GCA_963574415.1 Tarsius wallacei
CATGCCCAAGGTCCCCTCACAGTCCGACATGGCTGCTTCAATTCCAGCCATTTCACCCACTTTCCAGTCTCCTGGGGGCAAAGTGAGTGCCAGCCATCTCTTTTTTTTGAGTCTGAGTCTCACTCTGTTGCCCAGGCTGGAGTGCAGTGGCACTCTCACAGCCACCCCAGCTTCGACCTGCTGGGCTCTGGCGATCCTTCCATCTCAGCCTTCCAAGTAGCCAAAACTCTAGGCACGTACTACTGTGCACCAGCCATCTCTTAAGGAGAGTTTCGGATGTTATCATTTAACACTTGACACCTTGTTGGTCAGAATTTAGTCATAGGGCTATGTCTAGCTGCAAAGGAGGATGGGAAATCTAGACTTTATTCTGTATGGCTATGTGCCTGGATGAAAATTCCATGACTAGGGAAGAAGGGAGAGTGGAATAGGGACTGCCAGCAGCCTCTGCCATCAGGCCCTTGCCCCATTCATCCCTGTGTGGTGCCCGGCCACCCCGTAGCACTTTGCCCGGCACATAGCAAGTGCTCGATGTGTGTGGAAAGACTTATACAGACAGTTACGGCATATGGGCTTGCCTCCCCGACCAGAGTGGCTGTGTGGTGGCCTCCGATGAATCCACATGTTTCCCCCTCCCCAGTTCACTCATTCAACAAATATTCAAGCGTCCTACGTGCTAGCTGCTGTTCTAGGTGCGGGAATAAAGCTGTGAATGAAAGAGGTGACAGTCTGTCCCCTCTGGGGCACACATCTCAGTAGCTTCTGTAGTGATAGGGAGCCCCGCTCTAAGTGCTTTCTGTGAACTAATTCATTCGTGCTGGATACCCCCATTAGTCATCTCTGTCTTTTAGGAGAGGAACTTCAGGTACAGAAAGGTCGAGTGGCTCGCCAAGGTCACACAGCTTACACGAGATAGAGCTGGGTTTAGGCCTGGGTTGTTGGCTCGAGAGCCTGTTCTCTCCACCGCTACCTGCCGTGTTCATCTCAGTGCTTGTATACTCTGGCGCTCTCACTGCACAACTGTGCCGTGTCCTGCTTCCTTCACTGAACTGAGCCATAGGTATTTTCCTGTGATCTTTGAAATCACCATTTGCGGTGGTTTCATTGGGGGAGGGAGGGCAGGGCAGCTGTGGTCTCCCGTATGTGGGGGAAGCGAGGAGGTTGTGGTCCCATGCGGGGTCAGGTAGGATCTGTGTGCACTTGGCTGGGAGGGGCCTGTGATGAATGGGACAGGGCCCTGCGGGGCCTGGCTGACATTTCCTCCCCACCCCTCTTTGATTCTCTGGCTGGGGTCTGTCTTCTTAGGCCCTCTCCGTGGGACTGCGGTCCAGAGGGAGGCTGCAGCGCCTTCCTCACCTCCCTTGGCTTGTCCTGTGACTGACTTCTGGACCTCAGAGGCATCATCTCATCTCAGCCAAGAGATACCTGAGGGTCCCAGCCTGCATCCTGTAAAGCACATCTGCCTTCTCAAGGCTTTCCCTAGCCCCTGGGGAAGGGAGAAGGAAATATGAGAGCTCTGGAGGAAGGAAAACAGCACCAAAGATGAGACGTCTTCTGCCTCCTCACCTCTTCCCCAGCTGCCCTCTATTGGGCTTCAAGGAGTGGAACCAATGAGAAGGGAACGAACCTTCCTGTACACCCCTTCCTTACTGAGAACGTTAGTTGCACAGGGAAGGACACTGGGCTTGAGAAGGACAGGTCCCTGGGTCCACTGGCTTGTCAGCAGCAGGGTAGAAATTGGGATTCTGCCTCTAGCGTGGTGGGCAGGGATAGAGGGGACAGAATACACTGGCCATTTTGCAGATGGGCCCATTAAGGCCCAGACATTTAGTTAAGCAGCTCCTGCCCACGAGCCCCGGGTTGCATAGTGAGTCAGGAATGGCACTTGGGTTTTAGGGACTCTCAGGCCAGGCTGGGCCCTTCTGATCCCATCTCTGGTCCCACAAGTTTGGTTTCTTAGACCCCAGGGATCTCAAAGCACTGGATTAAACTTGTGGAAGGAATTGAAATCAGCAAGTACTTGCGGCCAGGCTGATTCCCGGCAAGCATTGTGTGGAGTGCCGTGGGGATAAAAAAGAATGTAAAATGAGATTCTTCTTCGGTTGGTGGTGGGGCGGTGAGGTTCCAATCAGGTTGGCACGCACTTGGAAATAAGAAAAACTCTTCTAACACCCAGTATCTTGATATGTGGTAATGCCCTTGTGGATGAACTGGAGCAGTTAAGAAAGCTTCATGGAAGAGGATTTGAGCTGACCTTAAGAAGTGTTAGGAACTAAATTCATACCTGGAGGAGGATAGGATACCAGCTTGAGTGAAGGCACAGAGGTGGGTGTAAGGTGGGTCTGAGGGGGCATGTGCCAGGTACAGTGTGAAGCCTGGTGTGACGGGGGTGGGTGGCCTTGTTGGAGAATTGCAGGTGGTGATGCTGGGGAGGAAATGCGGGGTCAGACAGTGGGAGGGTTTGGCATTTACACAGTTCCGAAGTCCAGGGAAGACTGATATTCAGTGTGCATGGATCCAATCTCCCGTCCTTTATCCACAACAGACATGGATAATTTATTACTGCACTCTCCCTCCTGAACCCACGTGAGGCCTCAGAGACCTTTTCAACCCAGAGCTTCAAGCAGCCCCTGCCTGTGGTCTGCAATTGAGAAGAAACTTAGTTGCTATGGGTTATTGGGAGCCACTGCAGGTTCCCGAGCAGGAGAATGAGCGTCAGAATGGCTTTTGTGTTCCTGAATCCTAGATGAACTGCTTGCCATGGTCCCATCAGCCTTGACTCACACCTGTGGTGGGGGATGGGGCTTCTGAAGACCACGGGACAGTGGGGCCTTTGCCTTCACCCCATAAAACCCACTTAGGCCATGCCTGCCCCCTGGGGAGAGGGCCCAGCCTTCCCATCACAGAAGCTGAGCAGTGACAAAGAGAAGTGGTCATACCACTCAGGCAAGATTAAATTCTGAAGGAGGACCTGGTTGGCTGCCCTCCTGCTGAGGGGAGGGAGGCCAGGGCTGGGTGGGTGCCGCCACTGGTCCTGATTCTAATCTAGTGAGTTTAAATGCACCTTTAAAATGCATAGAGGGCCAAACAAAACTCATCTGTCATGGTTTTCAGGGTGAGGGGGATCCATCCATCCACCACAGATATATATATCTGAGTGTGTGTGTGTGTGTGTGTGTGTGTGTGTGTGTGTGTATTTTTTCTCTCCCCAAAGTAAGTATCAATTTTCAGGGACTGTAAACAGGCTATAGGAATGCTCTCTGGCAACTCATCCTCTGATTTCAACCATGCAGATATGACTCTGAAATGACATTCCTCCTGTGGTTCAGGCTTGTTAGTCATTGCTGGTGTGTGTGTGTGTGTATGTGTGTGTGTGTGTGTGTGTGTGTGTGTGTGTGTGTCAGGACAGGTCAGTGAGAGGCACAGGGATTAGAAAGGGAGGAATAAGAAAAGGAGTCATTCTGCCTTCTGGAAGTTGCTGTGGACCCTGAGTGAATGTGTGTGTCAGCTGTGAGTCTTGGGGTGTCTGGGGGGGCACTCTGACTTGCCTGCGGCAGGGAGCTGCAGGGCCCCCACTTTGCCAGCAGATCCCCACCCCCCTCCAGGCTACAACTCTGTCCCTGGCTGGGGAGGCTTGTTGATAACCCAGCTCCCTGGTGAGCGCTGGATCCGTGAGCAGCTGAGAGATATGTTTATTTCCTTTTAATGTTGTTCAGGGTTCAATTTACCCAGTGGCATGCTAGTAAATAAATAAGAAAACCAAACCTTTGACAGGGGGAAATATGGAGTTTTCCTCCTATATTTCTGAGTAATATCTCAAAACTTTTGTGACTCACGAGGGCCTGCAGTATTAAGCTAACGAAAAGAAAAGAAAACAAAAAAAAAAAAAAGGAAAAGCAAACCATCTCATTTCCTACATATTTGTCAACAGTTTTATAGCAAGTGGAGAATATTCCATATAATGTGGCCCCATGTACCATCCATGCCAACACCAAGCTCCCTGAGGTCTGTGGCTGTATCTGAACTCAGGGAAGTGTAACCTGTATAATTGTATCTCTGTAAAGGGGACTGTTTTCGACTGCCCAGAACCCATTACCCACCAAATCTCCTGACACTAATCTCCTAGGCCTCTAAGATCTGGGCGCGGGGGTGGGGAGTTATTGCACAAAAATCGTTCAAATGCTCTGGCTCAGAACATAGCAGCAGTTAAGAAGGAAGAAAAAAGGTAAATGAGGGAGAAGCTGTTACAGACGAATAAAGTAGTAGGAGGTGAGACCAGTGAGGTGAGAATGACAACTATACATCCTGTCATCTATGTACCTGGAAGACGTTGCTGAGACCCTACTGTGCACCAGGCATTGGGCAAGGTGCGAGGAGAGGAGATAGCAAAAACACCAACATTTCTGTTTTGTTTTTTTTTTTTGAGTGGGATTCTCACTCTATTGCCCAGACTGGAGTGCAGTGGCAAGCTCATGGCCACTGCAGTCTCAACTTGCCAGGCTCAGGTGATCCTTCCACCTCAGCCTTCCAAGTAGCTGGAACTACAGGCATGCGCCACCACACCTGGCTAATTTTTTGATTGATTGCAGAGACGAGGTCTCCAAGTTGCCCAGGCTGGTCTCAAACCCCTGGGCTCAGGCAATCCTCTCACCTCTGCCTCCCAAAGTGCTGGGATTATAGGCGTGAGCCACCGCATCTGGCAAACACCAACATTTCAATCATGATACTACTAATAAGAGGTCGATGCACTTTGGGAGGCCGAGGTGGAGGTGGAGGTGAGGGGATTGCTTGAACCCAAGAGTTTGAGACCAGCCTGGGCAGCATTGGTGAGACCTTGTCTCTACAAAAAAATCAAAAAATTAGTTGGGTGTGGTGTCACCCGCCTATAGGGATGAGGCAGGAGGATCGCCTGAGCCCAGGAGGTTGAGGCTGCAGTGAGCTGTGTTTGTGCCACTGCACTCCAACCTGGGTGACAGAGTGAGACTCTGAGCCACCCCCCCAACAGAAGAAAATTAATTTTAAAAAGGCCATCTGCTGGGCACTTACTAGGAGCTGGGTGGTGCTGGGCCAGGCAGAGTAGCTCTAGGTTGAGCAGCTGAGCTCCTTATTCTCAGGGAGTTTATAATCCGATGGAGGAGGGGGTTGGGGTTCAACCTCCCACTGAGAAATCCAAGGACAGTTCTGGTCCTAAAGCATAGCTGGGTAAACCTCAAATTGGGGAAGTTTTAGAAATGTTGACATTTAGGTTCCGACAGATGTTGGAAATGTCATCCCTGTCTCTTTGAGGAACTGAGGGCCAAGGTTACAAGGAACCCTTGTAATTTGGGTTTTCGTGGGAGAACTTGCCAGATTTAACACACATGTGGTTAAAGGGGTGAGAAGGGGAGGGAATTGGGGAAGAGGTAAAGGGGTGAGGAGGGGAGGGAATTGGGGAAATTTAGCAGGGGGAGAAGGGGACGTTTGGGGCTCAAAGAGGCAGGGGGCAGGAAGAGAAGAGGGTGGGGAGACATCTGGCCACGTGACTATGAAATGAATCAGGCCTGTGGCATGCAGATGACAGAGCTGGGAGATCCCAAGTCCCCCAGTCAGGGCATAGTTTTGGGAAGGGAACAGATGCGAACAGTCGGCTGGCTGGGAGCCAGACGACGTGGTAACTGAGGTCTTTGTCTCCTGAAAGGAATCGATGAAGGCGACAAAGAGTAAAATTGCAGGACAGGGTTTGAGGATGTGCCCCCCACGGAGGGAGGTGGGAGAGGAGGGGTCTGAGAGGAATCCAAGGGCTGTGGGGTGGAGGGAGGTGGTGGGGAAATGCTGCCCCCAGTGGACTCCCTGTGTCAGGGCAGAGAGGGAGATGAGCTTTGAAGGGCGAGGCAGGGAGCTGTCCGCGCTCTGGGTGCTGAGACGGATTCCCGGAAGTAGCTCTTTCCGGTCTAGAGAAGTTGAGAGCCTCCTACCCGGTGGTTCTCAAAGTGCAGTCCTTGGGCCAGCAGCGTCGGCTTTACCTGAAAACTTGCTAAAAATGCACATTCTTGGGTCCCACCCTAGATTTACTGAATCATAGTCTGTCGTGGGGCGGGGGGAGGATGCATGCAGTAGCGATCTGTCTTTAACAAGCCCTTCCAGGGATCCCGAGGTTGCTCTGCCTGGAGAACCACTGCTCTGAATAGCTTCCCCTGTCCCCGATCCCAGGCCCCCAGACCTTTCCTTTGCAGCACACACCCTGCACACAGCTCTACCAGGCACTCACCCCCTTCTTATGAAAGCACTGGAAGTTCGTTTTTCTCTTCCGTGCTGAGTTCCACGAGGAAGGGTAATGTCCTGCTTGACTCTGAACCACCAGTGCCCGGCACACAGTAGGTATGCAGTAAATCCTGTTAAGAGCAGGTGGAGGGATGGATGGATGATGCTAGAGAGGCAGCCAAGGTGTTTTATTTTGTTTTTTTAGAAAGCAGGGTTTATTGAGAAGACAGAAAATCTCCCACATTGGGAGGGGACCTGAAGGGGTTGCCCAAGGTGGTTTTTTGAAAACATAAATGAGATCAGGTCACTTTCTTGCTTAAAACCCTCTGAAGTCTCCCAGTGCATTTAGAATGAAATCCAGCTCCTTCCCACAGCCCGCAAGGCCCCTTGGCTGGACCTTGTGGCATTGTGGCTCTGATTCATCCTGCTGTCCCCCAACCTTCTGTTCTTTGTCTCTCAAATACCCTAAGCTCATTTCTGCCTCAAGCCTTTGCACACCATGTTCTCTATCCAGAGGGCTGTTTACCCATATGGTCACACAAGTGGGCTTCCTCCCACTTCTCAAGGCCTGATACCTCCTCAGAGAGGCCTTCCCTGACTACCCAACTAGAACATCACCTCTCACCCTATTCCACTGCCCTGCTGGTTGGGCTGGTTGCTTTCCTCTTCCTGGCTCAGGCTCCAAGGGTGTATTGGGAGGGATACCCCCATTTCCATATGGCCCTCCCAACAGCCCCCCATATAAAAGAAAAATGGCCCTTCATATAAACAATTGACATTCCTTCAATTTTTCAAAACCCTCTTTTATTTATTTAGCCTTTGAGTAAAATTATTGTGCATATGTAGCAAACCCGCTTGAAGACACATTCCCTCCTAACCATCTTGTTACCTCTGAGTCCCTTTGGATGGGACTTAGGGAACAGCCATGGACCAAGCCCCTTTAATTCCACTATGGCAGGAGTTATAAACTTAGGGTAAGATGGGCTCTGTCATCTGGGTGTTCCACTGAGCAAGAAAAATGGGCCACCTGGGGAGGAAACAGATTAAGGACCAAGACTAACACATCCAGATAAATGATGGAAGGATGGGGGCTTTGGGATTGGGTACAAGGTGCATTCTGGTTAATCAGAGAAGGCATTTGTGTTGCACTGGGAAGACTTAAAAGGTATGAAGGCAGCTAAGATAACCATAATGATAGTTATTCTGTATAGGGCTTGACTCCATGCCAAGCACTGTTCTGAAAGCTTTGTTCATATTCATTTAATCCTCATAAGATCTATGAGGTTGGTTCTATTATCATTCCCATTTTACAGATGTGGAAACAGCCACAGAGAGATGAAGTAATCTTTCCAAGGTTCCCAATTAGTAAGAGGTTGAGGCAGGATTCAAACCCAGGAAATCTGGTTAGAGTCTTAACCATCACACTCTCCGATAATGATGTCAGCCATACCCTAAATTTCCCAAGCCCGTCCCCACACTCCAGCTGGTTCTGAGTGCCTGTGAGGGGGCCCAGGGTAGGCATTTCATCTCTGCTTTCTAGGCGAGGATGCTGAAGTTGGCTAAGAAACCATTCGAGGTCCTGGCATGGTGGCTCACACCTGTAATCCCAGCACTTTGGGAGGTGAAGGCGAGAGGATTGCCTGAACTCAGAAGACCTCATCTCTACAATAAATCAAAAAATCAGCCAGGCGTGGTGGCACATGCCTGTAGTTCCAGTTACTTGAAAGACTGAGGCAGAAGGATTGCCTGAGCCCAGCAGGTCAAGGTTGCAGTGGCCATGAGGGTGCCACTGTACTCCAGCCTGGGTGACAAAGTGAGACACCGACTCAAAAAAAATTTTAATTTAATTTAAAAAAACACCCCAGGCTCCACAAAGCGGAAGAGGAAGAGCCTTGCCATCAAGCCGGCCTGCAGGAAAGACTTCAGGGTCCCTGTCCTGCAACCACAGTCACCAGGCAGCAGTGGGCAACTGGGAAGTGACAGTGAAAAGCCAGCAGGCAGGCAGGCAGTGTTGGCACCGCTCCCCCAGCCCACTCCAGCCCAGCCCTAAGATGTAAGATATATATAGCGCCGAGGAGAAACACTCTCGTGTTTGTCTGCAGCCCCTTCTGCAGATCCATCACAGAGCAGTGCTCGGTGCAGATTTTGCAAACAGCTTGAGATTACTGAATTAATTAGAATAAAATTAATCAAAACACCCACCACAAAGGAATCTGAACGTGTGGAGTGTGACTTGGTGAGGGAGGAGGCGCAGCCAAGAGGGCACCACAGGCTGGACTGGCTTCCTGCCCGGAGTCCTCTGGGGCAGGCCAGAGGCCGAGGGGTGGGGCTTGGAGTCCAGCCTGCACTACCACGTGCTCCCCAGCCTCCATGCCTGCACGCTGGGTCTCCATCCAGGCAGTACCTTCTCGGGGACTGAGCTTGGGTCCTGAAGGGGTATTGGGCTGAGCCTTTAAGAAAGAGATGCATGGGGGGGATTGGAAGACCTGGATCCCTGAGCATCATTATCCCAGTTTTCCAGGATGGATTGTTTTGACTTTGTCTGTTTTGGCCCTTGTATGTTGTACAAAACAGCTAGAAGTTAAGAGCATGGATCCTGGGCTAGACTCTCTGGGTTCAAAGCTTGGCTCTACCACTTACTAGCTGTGTGACCTCAAGCACTTACTAGCTGTGTGATCTCTCTGAGCCTTAGTTTTCTCATTTGTCAAATGGGGATAATAATACCACCACCCTTATGGTAACTGGTATATAGTAAGTGTTAAGCGTAAGCTGTTATTATCACATCTAACCAGTCAAGAGGCCCTGTCTGTCTTCCTTCAATTTGCTTTTATTTTCCTTTTCCTTTTCATTCCTGCTGCCACTATCTCAGTAAGACCTTTGTCGCTTCATTCGTTCGTTCATTCATTCATTCCATAATGAACTCCCACTACATGCCTGACAATGAACCAAAGCTTGAGATGCAAAGATAAGACCCAGTCCCTGCCCTCAGGGGATCCCTGTCTAACAGAGGGGTGTGGATGCAACTGGTCAAATTCCCAGGGGTCAGGGAAAGTGTCACAGAGACCCTTGAGTTAAAAAGCTTTAAAAAAATCCAAGCTTGGGAAAGGCATTCCAAGCAGGGGGGAACAGCATGTACAAAGCATTGCCATCAGAGTTAGTGTCCTAAAACATGAATTGGATCAAGTCATATTTGTCATGTCCTGGTTCAAGAACCCGCAATCATTCCTGACCCCTCACTGTAGTCAATGTTGTAGTCAATACAAAGCCCTCTGCTTGAGTTTCAGGCTTCGCCTCAAATCTGCCTCCACTTACCCCATGCTCTCCAACTCCCAACACCCCCCTCCGGGTGGGGTACTTAGAGCCTGTCTCCTCTTCTGTAAAATGATAGGGTTATGGCAGAACTTCAATGACTATGTGCATGCAGTCAGTGCTTAAAAATGAGCCCATCCTCCCCCACCAACATACTAAGCTGCTTGGTCTCGTTCTCTTTGTTTCACGTGTGTGCAGATGGCAGCACCATGCAGAGTTCAGAGCACTGATCCCAGAGTCAGCAGAGTGATTTTTAGTCTTAGCTTTGCCTTCCACAGGCAGAACTCCTGTACCTTCTCCAGAGGGATTCCTCATCTGCAACATGACGTGGTCCCAGAGTTTCTCGATAGGGGGCACTATGGGTATATGACCAGAACGATTTGTTGCCTGAGACCATCCCTTGCAGGGAGGGACAATTTGCCATTCCAAGAGCCCCAGCTCCCCAGGTAACCAACCACCCCCTCCTATTTCCAGCCCCTTCCTCCTTGCCCCAGGATAGAGGCCTCCTTTTGAAAAGTATTTTCACGATCTCTTCTAGTTCTGACCTTCTACCAATATCTGACCCCTCAATTTTATGCCTAAGGCCTTGGGAAGGGGGAGGGGGGCAGCTCTGCTCTGTTTACCTGCCCCACAATGCCTAAAGGAATTTGGGGCACACATAAGGCAGAAAAAGATGGGAAGTCAGTGATAGACCCTGGGAGTAGGTGTAGCCCAGGCTTACACCCAGCTCTGCCACTTAACCACTGCTGTGTGGTGCTGGGAGAGCTACTTAACCTCTCTGAGGCCCAGCACTAGGTTCATCTGTAAAATGATCAATGATGGTAAGAGTTCCCATTTCATAGTATTTTGGGAATATTAAATATGAATAAATGCAAAACACGGAGTCTGGCATGTAACTTATTGGGTCATCTTGGGCAAAATTGAACTCTCTCAATTTTTCATCAAATAAGGATAATAGTACCACCTTACAAAATCCCGGGGATTTTGTAAGACTCAAGTCTCATGCACACCCATGCCTGGCATATAGGTGGCCCTCAGCATGGCACATGACTGGTGGGAGTGTAAATGATTCACCGCATTTGGAAGTCAGTTTGGCAGTACCATCAAAATCACAAATGCACACAGCTCTTGTCCCAGCAATTCTGTTTCTAGCTAGTTTTCCTATAGACATGAGGAGACCCCAAAACCCCTGGAATTTATTTTAAAAAAATTGTGCATTAGCCGGGCTCAGTGGCTCAGCCTGTAATCTCATGCTTTGGGAGGCTGAGGTGAGTGGATTGCCTGAGCCCGTGGGTTCGAGACCCGCCTGGGCAACTTGGCGAGACCTCATCTCTACAATAAATCAAAAATTAGCCGGGCGTGGTAGTGCGCGCCTGTAGTTCCAGCTACTTGG
>CAUYQG010191424.1:0-18236 GCA_963574415.1 Tarsius wallacei
GGCTGATTTTTGATTATGGTAGAGATGAGGTCTCGCCAAGTTGCCCAAGCAGGTCTTGAACCTGCGGGCTCAGGCAATCCACTCACCTCAGCCTCCCAGATTCTACCAAGGCGCCGGATTACAGGCTGAGCCACCAAGCCCGGCTCTGTTTTTAAAAACTAAACAAAGTACTAACCAGCTATAAAAGTACTTTTATAGCTGCAAGTAAGCAAGAATGCAGTGGGTTGGGTAAATTATAGGGGCCTGAACTAAGTATATTAGTCTTTTTGGGCTGCCATAACAAAATAACACAGACTGGATGGTTTAAACAACAGAAATGTATTTCCTCACAGTTCTGGAGACTGGAAGTCCAAGATCAAGGTGCCAGCAGGGTCACTGTCTGGTGAGGGTGTCCTCTGGGGCTGCCTTCTCATTCTGTGTTCACAAGAACTTTCCTCAGAGCACGGGAATGGGGGAACAAGAGAGTGTAGACTCTTTGGTGTCTTTTCTTTTTTTATTTTATTTTATTTTATTTTATTTTATTTTATTTTATTTTATTTTGAGTTGGAGTCTCACTCCATCGCCCAGGCTGGAGTGCAGTGGCATGCTCATGGCCACCCCAGCTTCGACCTGCTGGGCTCTGGCGATCCTTCCGCCTCAGCCTTCCAAGTAGCCGGAACTACAGGCGCATACTACCACACCTGGATAATTTTTTATTTTATTATAGAGGCAAGGTCTCAGGCAATCCACTCACCTCGGCCTCCCAAAGTGCTAGGATTACAGGCTGAGTCACTGAGCCTGGCCTGGTGTCTCTTCTTATAATGACACTAATTCTGTTGGGTCAGGGGCTCACCCTCATAACTTCATTTAACCTTAATTACTTTCGTAGGGGCCTCATCACCACAGCCACACTGGGGTTGGGGCTTTCACGTATGAATTCTTGGGGGACACAGACATTCAGTCTATAATGCTAAGGCAGTGACAGAATGACATAAGGAATGGAAATGAAGAAAGAGATTTAGGACTAGAATTTACAGAGTTTGATGATCAATTACTATTCTCCACTACCCACCCGAGGTTTTAGTTACCTGTCAACTGAGGTCCAGAAATATTACTGGAAAATTCCAGAAATTAACAGTTCATAAGTTTTATATTGTACATTGTTCTGAGTAGCATGATGAAATCTTGCACTGTGTTGCTCTCAATCTTGCACTGTCTTGCTCTGTTCCACCCAGGATGTGTCCTGTGTATCCATGCTGTATATACTACCTGCCCATTAGTGACTTAGTAGCCATCACAGTTTTTGGATTGAAAAAGTAGACTGAACCAGGCTTGGTGGCTCAGCCTGAAATCCCGCGCTTGGGAGGCTGAGGTGAGTGGATTGCCTGAGCCCGTGGGTTCGAGACCCACCTGGACAACTTGGTGAGCCCTCATCTCTACAATAAATAAAAAATTAGCCGGGTGTGGTGTAGCGTGCGCCTGTAGTTCCAGCTACTTGGAAGGCTGAGGCGGAAGGATTGCCGGAGCCCAGCAGATCGAGGCTGCAGTGGCCGGAAGCAGCCACTGCACTCCAGTTTGGGTGACAGAGTGAGACTCCAACTCAAAAAAAAAAAAAAAGAAAAAGTAAACTGTATACTCTGTCAAGTTCGGTACTATCTGAGGTTTCAGTCATCCACTGGGGGTCTTGGAACTTATCTCCCAAAGGAGAAAGGGAGACTACTTTTCTTGTAAAGGGAGAATGAGGGAAATATATGTCTATTTATATAATATATGAGGGCAAAACCCGAAAAACCAGAATTATCTTTTGGAGGGTGGGCCCCTTGTAGCACAGGCTTCCCCCAATAGTTAAGTGTTCTAGGACCCCATTGATATCAGTGTACAAGCTAGCATTGTTGTGAGAGGCTGTGTTCAGCTTCAGCGAATTTTTCTTTTTTGGAGATTCTTTCAAGTGTTTGTCCATTTCATGATGGATGATTTATGAATGCACCTGTCCGTACCATGCTGAATGTTCAGCACTTTTTGATAAAAAATGCTATGCCCCCTGTGTCCCACCTTCCCTATTCTCTCCCCAAGCGACTTTTTTTTTGTTTCCTCAATGAAAAAAGTCCTCAGAGGGAAACGTTTTGCTGATGTGGAAGAGGCGAAACCAAAAATGGCAGAAGCACTAAAAGGCATTAAAAAAAACTGTTTTGAGCAGTGAAAAAGCATCTTGATAGGCATATTGCATCAAACGGAAAATGGAGAGTACTTTGAAGGTTACTAAAGTTTAAACATATATGAATAAACACTCAGTTTTTAATAAATAAATTCTGTTTTTGTGGGGGTCCCCTCTCATATATCTACTTCTGTAAACAAAATTTTGTGATTTTTTTTTTAAGTTGTGTGAGCTGTGGTAAGTCATTTCATTTGTGTGATTAGATAATGTCTTCAACTATAAAAGCCTCCTAGGTTTGTTGGTGGTAGTGGGCTGAATGTGATAACATAGTCTTGTGTCTGGGGAATGCAGAAAATTCTAGGTTCCTTCCTTTTTCTCTGCTGGCTGGTCCACATGCAGAGTGTCACCAGGTCTCCTTCCAAGGTTTCCCATCTGTGGTTCCAGGAGTGTTGGAACAGAATTTAGTGACACGCTCGCATGAAGTGTTCAGTTAAATTCTTTCGGCTTCCTTAATTTCTCCCAGGAGATTCCAGAAAGCCATTATCGGGGTGGAAGGTAGAGAGGGAAGAAGAAGAGGTTAAGAACATTGCTGAGCAGGACCACCCACAACAGGAGTTCCTGTTATCACTGGGGGATGCTGGGTGATGAGGGTATTGGCAGTGCCTCTTTCCCTGGCGTCCCTCTCCACGTAGGTCCCTGAGAGCCCACTCTTGTTTCCTGAGAGGTTAGTTATTGTAGATCAGAGAAGAAAATCTTATTGGGTAGGTGGGGCCAGGGGAGAAGTCTCATTAGTAGGGAGTGAGAGCACATACCAGTGTGAGGGGAGACTTAGGAACACCACAGCAACAGACCCAACCAGAGGCCACTCACTGCTGGGTGCTGGTTGCTAAGCAACCCCTGGAGACCTGTGGGAAAAGAACCGCGGGAGGGGACTTCCACCATCTCCATGTGGGGCCCACTATGAGGCTATCGGGTCTGGTGCTGGTCAAGGGAAGAATCCGGGGATCTGAGCGAGGATTGAGCTCACCTAGGACTCTGGTCCTGAAATCTAGTCTTGTCTCTGCCCTGCAGTTGTGTGATCTGGAGTAGCCCTTCCTCTCCATGGGACTGTCTCCCCAACTTTTTTTTTTGAGTCAGGGTCTCACTCTATCACTCAGCTGGAGTGCAGTGGTGTTATCACGATGATCATGGCTCATGGCAACCTCTACCTTCCGCCTCAGCCTTCTAAGTAGTCGGAATGATAGGTGAGCGCTACCAGGCCCAGATAATTTTTGATTTATTGTAGAGATGAGGTCTCGCCAAGTTGCCTGGGCTGGTCTCGAACCTGTGGTCTCAGGCAATCCACTCACCTCAGCCTCCCAAAGTGCTGGGATTACTGGCTGAGCCACCAAGCCCGGCCTCAACCACCCATTCTTTAAGGAGAGAGCTACTTCCCCAGGTCACAAGGAAAGTATGAAAGACACAAAGAACTATTTAAAGCACATTCAAGAGAAATGTGCAAGATTGACAATATCCACAGTTCTTCTGATCTACTCATAGTTCTCCATGGGCTTTCCCATCCATTTCTTCCCTTGATCTTCCCAACAACCTATGAAGCAAGGAGAGCAAGGATTGTTTCCCCCAATTAATAGCTGGGGAAACATGTTGGGTACAGTGGCTCACTCCTGTAATCCCAGCATTTTGGGAGGCTGAGGTGAGAGGATTGCCTGAGCCCAGGAGTTTGAGACCAGCCTGGGCAACTTGGTGAGACCTCGTATCTACGATAAATGAAAAAAATTAGCTGGGCATGGTGGCATGCACCTGTAGTTCCGGCTACTTGGAAGGCTGAGGCAGAAGGATCACCTGAGCCCAGCAGGTTGATACTAGGGTGGCTGTGAGCATGCCACTGTACTCCAGCCTGGGCGACAGAGTGAGACTCCGACTCAAAAAAAAAAAAAAAAGGAGTCTTAAGAGATTTCCTGGGAATCTGAATTCCACAGTGATGCAAGGTACTCTCCGTGTAGTCAGGAGCTGAGAACAAGGACGGGGTGAAATGGGGTGCTGGGCAGTCAACAAGGGTCACCCGTCAGCTGACGGCCTTATTCCCACACAGCAACCTCCATGACATGTTAGGTCACCACGTAGCTTTGGAGTCACTTATAAATAATAAACCTAGTCTATACTAAATCTTGGAATGCTAAGGACCTATATCTTAGGACTAGCAACATAAGAGTACAATGAAATGTCAAGGAGCTTAGGAATGTGGGAAAGGTAATCATACTAGAAACCTGGACTAAGGAGGACTGTGGTTCTTGAGCAGTCATTTAACAAATATTTACTGTGCCAGACACTGAAGATAGAGATATTAATATGAATATGATACATTTCCTGCTCTCCAGGAACTAGTAAGATTGAAAGTACCTCTGAGCTCCAAAAGTGAAATAAAATGATGCCATAGTTCTCTTGTTCCAATTAAAGGTGGCAAGCTAGGACATCAAGAGAGACTTTTTCCTAGAATTTAGGAATTTATAATAATGGATTCTTATATGAGATTGGGCAGCCATATAATGAGCACCTGTATTAGTTTCCTATTGCTGCACTAACAAATTACTACAAACTTAGTGGCTTAAAGCAGCACAGACCTATTATCTTACAGTTTTGAAGGCCAGAAGTCCGAAATGGGTCTCACTGGGTCAAAATCAAGATGTTGGCAGGCTGAGTGTGGTAGCTTACTCCTGTAGTCCCAGCACTTTGGCAGGCTGAGGCGAGAGGATTGCCTGAGCCCAGGAGTTCGAGACTAGCCTGGGCAACATTCTGAGACCTCATCTCTACATTAAATTTAAAAAATAGTTGATTAGTCGGGCATGGTGGTGTGTGTGCCTGTAGTTTCAGCTACTTGAAAGGCTAAGGTAGAAGGATTGCCTGAGCCCAGCAGGTCATGGCTACCATAGCCATGATCATGCCACAACACTCCTGCCTGGGCAACAGAGTGAGACTCTGACTCAAAACAAACAAACAAACAAAAAATGTTGGTAGGTCTGTGTTCTCCTGGAGGCTCTAGGGGAGGATCTTTAATTTGTCTTTTCCAGCTTCAAGAGACTGCTTACATTCCTTTACTTGGGGCCCTTTCCTCCATCTTAAAAGTCAGCAGTGTGACATCTTCCGAGCTCTCTCTCTCTCTCTCTCTCTGACTCTCCTGCCTTTCTCTTATAAGAACGCTTGTGATTATAATAGGTCCATATGGATATTCCAGGTTAATCTTCCCTTCTCAAGATCCTTAGTTTAATCATGTTTGCAAAGCCCCTTTTGCCATGTAAGGTAATATATTAATATATTTTTTTTGAGTTGGAGTCTCATTCCGTTGCCCAGGCTGGAGTGCAGTGGCACAAACACTCAACGGTCACCCCAGTGTTGACTTGCTAGGCTCCAATGATCCTTCCACCTCAGCCTTCCAAGTAGCCAGAACTACAGGTGTGCTCTACCACGCCTGGCTAATTTTTTGATTTATTGTAGAGACAAGGTCTCACCATGTTGCCCAGGCTGGCCTCAAACCTGTGGGCTCAGGCAATCCTCTCACCTTGACCTCCCAAAGTGCTGGGATTACAGGCTTGAGCCACCGTGCCTGGCCAGGGAATATATCTTTAGGATGCTGTTATTCTGTCTACTGCAGCATCTATTACATGAAAGATGAACACCTACTCATCTACTTGAAAAAGACCTAATAATATAAATTATCGCTATCCTTCAAGGCTCCAACTCAAGTCCCCTCTTCTTTGGTGACAGCTCCCTTCACTAACTGCCTAAAACAGGTAATGTCTGCTTCTTAAACTCACACTGCCTGTTCGGACTGCCCATCACCTTGTTAAGTACCAACAAACCTGTGA
Organism: Tarsius wallacei; assembly: GCA_963574415.1. Classification (NCBI taxonomy): domain Eukaryota; kingdom Metazoa; phylum Chordata; class Mammalia; order Primates; family Tarsiidae; genus Tarsius; species Tarsius wallacei. The sequence continues at coordinate 5,998 of CAUYQG010191424.1, forward strand.
ATTTAGAGCTCATCCCATCTCAGTCTGTCATTTTAGACAGGAGGAAACTGAGGCTCACAGAGTAATAGGGACTTTACTGAGGGCCCATGACAAAGTTCCAGTTCTCCTCCCTCTGTCTTCAGGAAGGTACAATCTAGTCACCCAAACATAAGCTGAGACCTATAGAGAGATTGATGGGCAGCACAGAAGAGTCTAAAGGCTGAACAGGGATAGTGTGGCTCTGACAAGTCCCTATGGCTCCAGGAATGTGAAAATGGTTGCTGACTACACCATCCTGTGCTCAGCTCTTATGATAATCAGAATTGATTTTTCTAGGCAGCAAGTTTCCTGGTGTGGTTGCAGAGACATGCTGATACTTTTATCTCCCCAAAGCCTGTAGGAACCAGCTGCTGGAGGAGGTTTAATCTGATTTTTAAAGTCACAACAAAGACGATGGGAAGTCAATTCAGAATTGCAGGCATAGTCTGCCTTTGTAATTTGCAAATGAATTAACCAGTAATACTGACAGATTATTCAGGGAGTCTCCGAGATTCATCCTCTGGGGCCTCAACCCTTTTCCTTCCATCCAAATTGGTGCATGGGGAAAAAGAAAGAAACTTCAAGCTGTTTGTGCATTCATTCAATAAACATTTTTCATGTACCTATTATATATGCCAGGTACTGTCATAAGAGGGCAAAGAAACAGCTACAATATACATGATGTAATAAAGGGATGAAGAAAGTGCTGTAGGAAGACAGAAGGGAGCTGCTACCTCTGTCTGGGAAGATCATTGAAGACCTTAGAAAGGAGGGGACAGGCCGGGCATGGTGGCTCAAGCCTGTAATCCCAGCACTTTGGGAGGCTGAGGCGAGTGGATTGCCTGAGCCTGCAGGTTCGAGACCAGCCAGGGCAACTTGACGAGACCTCGTCTCTACAATAAATCAAAAAATAACTGGGCGTGGTAGAGCGCATCTATAGTTCCAGTTACTTGGAAGGCTGAGTCGGAAGGATCACCGGAGCCCAGCAGGTCGACTCTGAGGTAGCTGTGAGTGTGCCACTGCACTCCAGCCTGGACGACGGAGTGAGACTCCAACTAAAAAAAAAAAAGAGAGAGAGAGAGAAAAAGAAAGGAGGGGACATTCAAACTGGGTATGAGTATGAGTTTTTCAAGTTATTGTTGGAGGAGGACTTTACAAGCAGAAGAAATGGCATTTAAGCCGGGCTTGGTGGCTCAGCCTGTAATCCCGCGCCTTTGGGAGGCTGAGGTGAGTGGATTGCCTGAGACCGCGGGTTCGAGACCCGCCTGGGCAACTTGGTGAGACCTCATCTCTACAATAAATCAAAAAATCAGCCAGGCATGGTAGCGCATGCCTGTAATTCCGGCTACTCGGGAGGCTGAGGCGGAAGGATCACCGGAGCCCAGCGGGTCGAGGCTGCTGGCCACTGCACTCCAGTCTGGGTGACAGAGCGAGACTCCAACTCAAAAAAAAAAAAAAAAAAAAGAAATGACATTTACAAAAGCTTTTGAGGACCCTTTATGTGCCTGACTGTGCGAGGCTCTACAGGAATTGGTGAGAACATCCCTGCCTCTAAGGGGCACTCAGTGTAGTGGGAAGGAGGGGCTTATACAAATATTGATGATGCATTGTAGACATTGAGCATGGAATGACACGGTCTGGCTTGTGTTGTTTTGATACATTTTTTATCTTTGGAGAATTTTAGGTTTATAGAAAAGTTGCAATGATAGTAGTATAGAGTTCCAATGTATCCTCCACCCAGTTTCCTTAATGTTAGTAAATTACATAACCAGGGTACATATGTCAAAACTAAGAATGGGGTACTGTGTGTGGGGGGGGGTGGAGGCACAACATCAGTTAGGGTACCTGATCTCAAACCAGGCAAACTGGCAAAGTGGGGACCAAAGGGAGGCCCACACTTTACCTGTACGATGACCACTTATATGCCTAATCCTGAAATGAACCCCACATCTTTAAAAGAAAAAAGAAATTAACACTGGTATAATATGATTAACTAAACTGTAGACTTTATTTGGATTTTACTAGGTTTTTTTTCCCACTAATGTCTTTTTACCATTCCAGGATCCAATCCAAGATATCACGATGCATTTAATAATGTGTTTTTTCAACGGAGGTATAATATATACATCGTAAAATTCACCCTTTAACCGTGTATCGTTTAGTGATTTTTTTAGTGTACTCACAAAATTGTGCAACTATCATCACTAATTCAGAACATTTTAGCGACTTACATCTTAACACTTAATGAGATTTCTCTGAGGCAAGGTTATGCCTGTTTCAAGAATAAATTATAAAGAGCAAAGGGCAGAAGCAGGGAGAACCAGTTAGGATTCTCAGTGATTGAGGCTGGGAATGATGGTAGCTTGAATCAGGGAGGTAGTAACGGCAGTAATGAAAGCAGTCAGATTCTGTATGTATGTTGATATATTGAATATTGAATTGGATGTGGAGAGAGAAAGAAGGGGGAAAGTCAAGGATGATGCTGAGGGTTTAGTCTGAGAGACTGGAAGTTTGGTGATTCCTCTTACTGAGATGGGGAAGATTTCAGGGAGAATAGGGTCTGGGGACTCAGTTTGGCTATGAAGTTGCAGATCTCCGTTAGATAACCAAGTAGAGATATGGAATAAGCTGTTGGATAGATGACCCTGCAATTTAGGGCAGAGGCCCTGGCTGTAGACATAAGTGAACAAGTAATCAGCATAGTGATAGTATTTAAAGTGATGAGACCAAATAAGATCCATAAGGGAGAGAATGAAGATGGGAAGAAGAAAAACTTCACAGACTGAGCCCAGAGATAGTCCAACACCAAGATGTGAGAAAGATGAGGGAGAATCAGTAAAGGAGACTGAAACAGAGCATTGAAAAGGGAGAGCATCCTGTCAGCCAGGTGAAGATAGTTTTACGGAGGAAGAAGATAGCAACTGTGTCAAATACGGCTGCTGGGTTATGAGTATGAGGACTAAGAACTCACTACTGTATTGGACAACATGGAGCACAACTTATTTTGATGTGGTGGACTGAAAGCCTAGTAAGGGTGGGCGGAGAGAAATTGGAGACACTAAGTATTACATAGCGTTGGCAAGGATTTTTGCTCTGAAGAAAACAGACAATTGTGGTAGTTGAAAGTGAAGGGGGAAGTGAGTCAGAAGAGGTTTTTATTTTTTTCTTTTTAAGATGGCAGAAGTAAAAGCACGTCTGTGGGCTAGTGGACAATTCAGTAGAAATCAACAAACCAAGCAGCCAACAAAGAAATAAAAATATGTGGTGGCTCACTCCTGTAATCCCAGCATATTGGGAGACTGAGGTGGGAGGATTGCATGAGCCCGGGCGTTTGAGACTAGACTGGCAGATATAGCGAGACCATTGTCTCTACTAAAAACAAATAAATAAAAATATCATCTGTATGTGGTGGTGCATGCCTGTAGTCCCAGTTATTCAGAAGGCTGAGGTGGGAAGATAGCTTGAACCCAGGAAGTCAAGGGTGCTGTTAGCTGTGACGACACTATTGCACTCCAGCCTGGGCCACAGAGTGAGACCCTGTCTCTAAAAAAGAAAAGAAAAATACAAAACTGATGATACAGGAAAGAGATAATTGCTGGGACAATATCCTTGAATTGAATTGGAGAGGGGATAGGATCACCCGCAGAGGGTGAGTCCTTGCAAGGAGCACAGACCGTGTGTCCACATTCACAGGGGAGAAAGCAGAGGGCGTGGGCACAGGTGCAGCTTGGGGTCACGGGTGCTGGTGGGCATTCTCTTGGATACAATTTTCTGATGAAGCAAGGTCATTAGCTGAGAGTGAGGATGGCAGAGGAAGTTTAGAGATTTGAGGAAAGAGGAGAATGTCATCTTGGAACGTGGGAGGGTGCACAGATTAGAGAAAAGTGATTTGGTTGCTGATTAGCATTAAGGCTTCACTTGAATTAGTGATCATACATTTAAATTCATGAACTCATGAGTTTGAAGCACGCTTGTGTGTTTTTCTCCAGCCATATTTTGATCTGAGAATACAGGCATAGAATAGGCAGAGGACTGGATTTCCTGAAAGTGTGGTTTTGCTGGTTGAATAGGACAAAGCATTAGAAGGCTTAGGGAGACAGGGGTGTGTGCAGGGAAGCCATTGCCATGAAATTCAAGCTGGGCAGAGAGGGAGGTAAGGACACAAGGGGTGAAGGACCTTGAAAAGATGGTAGGGGGTGAAGACTGTTGAAGCTGGGAGTCTAGGAGTGGGCTGAAGAGAGCACAGTGGTTGGAGCGTGGGAGGTTCAAAATTCTTATTGGTAATGATTCCCAGGTACGCCCATGAGAGTAAGTAGCTGAGACAGGGCTAGACATCAACACCCCTGGAGGATAGGAGTTCAAGGAAATGAGAAAAAGATATTGGAAGGCTCATCGATGTGGAAATTGAAATTGCCCAAAATGATGGAGAGAGTAATAGCAAAGCAGAAGCTGTTCACCGGTCAGTAGAGGGATAGGTGGGCGGTATAATCTCCTAACATGTGACTCAACACTGAAGACGTTTTGTCTGGTTTTTCGAAGAAGGGAAGGTGATTGATATGGAGGCAGGGATGAGAAACAACATCTATCCCGCCTTCTGGTCCAGTGACTCAAGGGTGCTGAGATAGGAAGCAGCCAACAATTTAAAGGCTTTAGGGGAAGTCATGGCCTCAGAGAAGATCAGGTTTCAAATACAGCAGGGAAGTAAAGGAAATGTTCAGACAAGAGGTCAAGCACAAAAGAAATTTTTCTTACTGTGCGTGGTGTCTCACGCCTGTAATCCCAGCACTTTGGGAAGCTGAAGTGGGAGGATCGCTTGAACCCAGGAGTTCAAGACCAGCCTAGGCAACATAGCAAGACTTTGTCTCTACAAAAAAATTTAAAAATTGGCCAGTGTAGTGGTGCACCCCTATAGTCCCAACTACTTGGAAGGCTGAGGTGGAAGGATTGCCTGAGCCCAAGAAGTTGAGGCTACGGTGAGCCATGGGCATGCCACTGCACTCTAGCCTGGGTGACAGAGCAAGACCTCTAGTCAAAAAAAGAGAGATTTTTCTGACTGTGAGTTTTAGAAGACCCAGGGAAAGGTTTCAGTGGGGAGGGGGAGGTGATAGTGTTAGAAACGATGATATACCCAGCTATATGGGAATCAGAGTCCAGTAATCAGGGATGGTCTGGTAGACTTGGGCTTCTTGTGAAGACTGACATAAACAAAGGATAAAATATATAACAAAACAAATTAGAAAGCAGACAGGTAGCCCCAGGAAAGACTGTGGTTGTGTGTGGTATGTGGGAGGATCCTTGCTTCCTCTTGATCTCTGCTTTTAGAGGCTCAAAGTCTTAAAAGGTGCCCCTCTTATTCTGAATGCCTGGCATCCCTCTCAACTTCATACATCAATAATTGTTGTGGCAATAAACAGCAGCTTACATTTATGTAAAAGACCCTCATCTGCAAATGAAATTAATAATACCTCCCACAGGCCTGACTCGGTGGCTCAGCCCGTAATCCCAACACTTTGGGAGGCCAAGAAGAGTGGATTGCCTGAGCCCATGGGTTCAAGACCAGCCTGGGAAACTTGGCGAGACCTTGTCTCTACAATAAATCAAAAATTAGCCGTGTGTGGTAGCACGTGCCTGTAGTTCCAGCTACTTGGAAGGCTGAGGCCGGAGGATCACTGGATTCCAGCAGGTCGACACTGGGGTAGCCCTGAGTGTGCCACTGCATTTCAACCTGGGTGACAGAGTGAGACTCCAACTCAAAAATAATAATAATAATAATAATACTTCCCACAGGACTGATGTGGACTGACAGTGGCACTGGTTCTCGTGGCTAGCATTGTGCTCAGCGCTTTCATCAACTCATTTCACCCTCACAGTACCCCTGTGAGCTAGGTACTGTTATGATTCCTATTTTACAGATAAGTAAACTGAGATCAAGAGGATTTAGGCTGCTTACTCAAGTTCGTACAAATAGTAAGTGGCAGAGTCCAGATTTGAATTAAGGTCTATCTGACTGTGAAACCCATGTATATGACTAGGCATGATGGCTCATGCCTGTGATCCCAGCACTTTGGGAGGCTGAGGCAGGGGAATGGCTTGAGGCCTGGAATTTGAGACCAGCCTGGGCAACATAGCGAGACCCTCTCTCTACAAAAAATTTTAAAAATTAGCTGGGTATGGAAGCAAGCACCTGTAATCCCAGCTTCTTGGGAGGCTGTGGCAAGAGGATCACTTGAGCCCAAGAGTTCAAGGATGCCATGAGCTATGCATTGTGCCACAGCACTCTAGCCTGAGCAATAGAGCAAGACCTGTCTATTAAAAAGCAGAACAAAACCATTGTATGCTCCATGCCCTGTCCTCCTGCTCTCCCTGCTGTATCTTATTTTATTTTATTTTTTGAGTCGGAGTGTCACTCTGTTGCCCAGGCTGGAGTGCAGTGGCACACTCACGGCCACTGCAGCCTCGACCTGCTGGGCTAAGGCAATCCTTCCACCTCAGCCTTCCAAGTAGCTGGAACTATAGGCGTGTGCCACCATGCCTGGCTAATTTTTTGATTTATTGTAGAAACAAAGTCTCACCAAGTTGCCCAGGCTGGCCTCGAACGCCTGGACTCAGGCAATCCTCTTGCCTCTGCCTCCCAAAGCGCTGGGATTACAGGCTTGAGCTACCATGCCCAGCCCACCTTGCTGTATCTTTACATAGGTAAAAACTTTGGTGAAGCACTCAGTAAATGGTGAAAATGTTAAGAATTGTAATTTATTGGGCAACAACTATGTATTTTACAGGTGCATTTTTTTTCTTGTAATTATCACAATAATGGTGCACATAACAGATGAGAGAATTGAGACTCAGAGTGGTTAAGGATCAATCTTACCAAGACTAGTAAATGGCACAGCTGGGATTCAAAAATAGGGCTGTCTCTATAATAATAATTAAAAAAAAAAAAGTAGGGCTGTCTGCCACCGAGCCTGTGTTCTTTTCACACCCAGCTGTCTTCCTCACTCTTTCCACTGCCCTGTGACACCTCAGGGACCTCACAGGTGGTTGAGAATCAATGTCACAGCTAAAAAATGGAACCTCCAAGCAATTGCTCTTGGAAATGGATGTGTTATCTGTTACAAACTGTCACCTTTGAGCTTTCCAGCTCCCCTTGTCTCCACCAGCCCTCCTCTCTCTCCACCCCCTACAACCTTGCAACTTCGTGAGTCTAATGGGCATTCAAGGTTGAGCAACACTGGCATATAGGTATGTCATTAAGTGACCTGGCACTCAATGTAGCAGTCTCTAAGGGCCTGCTGCACATTCTGGCACAGGGTGAGAGGAATTGGAGGCTTGGTTAATTCGGCCGTGGTGTCAGTAGAATGAAAATAGGGTACCAGCAGTATGGTAAGTAACACTGTCTCTGACCCCCAGTTTCCTATGCTGTAAAATAGGAAGACTATTAATGCTCACTTTTTAGTACTGAAGTAAAGATTGAATCTGGCAATACAAGTGTTAGGTTAAAAATGCCTCCCAGTGGGGCCTCTAGGACATTAGGTCAGACCTGCTGGGGATGTGGGTGATCCGGAGGCCAGTGAAAGATGCAAAGAATTGCACAGAAGTTATTAGAAACATAGTTTATTTAGAAAATAAATGAGAGAGTGAGAAGAGATAGAGACTGAGAGATTCACTTCCTCAAGGTAGGGAAGGGGGCCAAAGCTAAGAAACATGGTGGCGGTAGCTCAGAGAACCACATGGACACACCAGAATTTAGCAAAGCAATGGCGAATGGGGAGAGAGAGAGAAGATTTATCTCCCCAAGATAGGGAAGGGAGCCAAAGCTTAGGAAAACATGGCAACCATATTTCAAGGAGCTACATGGTCAGGCCATAGCTTAGCAAAGCAATGACCTCTGGCTGCTCCAGGATGAGTACTTTTAAACTTCCCTTTGATGGGGGAAGGTTGTTAAGGTGATTGGGTGGCGGTCTGCTGCATGTAATCACGGAGCTCAGGTACGCACAGGTACTGATGTCAGGTGATGGACAGCAGGCAGATGGGTGAGTTAGTCATTTGATGATTGCCATGTTCATGGGGTTGTGTCATGAAGAGCTGATTCGGCTAACTTGTTTATGAAACAAGCTGGGGAGGGGGCTGTGACACAAATATCAATAGCTACCTCTGAGAAACCAGTTCTATCTTTGGCTAGTGGATTAGAGGGTAAATTAAAGTGAACTGCTAGAAAAATATGACAAAGCTAAACAATGTTAAAATGTCTGCTCATTGGTTATATTGACTGCATGTTGTGTCCTTTCAACAAGGAAAAGACCTAGCCTGTAACATATCAGGCACTCGATAAACTTATCCAAAGCCACACAGTGAGGAGAAGGACCAGTATGAGTTCAATGAGTGTTCTATCATGGTGTACTGTTGTGACTGTACATCTTAGTGTAATCTTAGTGGTTAATACCTCTTTTAGGATTGTGAACGATGGGGTTTACAAAGTGTAGTCATCAGCAGAGAGGTTAGCTGTGAATTGTGGCCCTTTCCCCCACTACTTACAGATGGAGAGAGCAGCAGTGCTCTGCCCCTGAAGATGTCCGGTAGCTTTCAAAGGTTAGAGATTCTTCTGGCTTGCTTGGATCCTGCCTGAGGCCTTGCTAAAGGAAGGTGTGGGAGCAGGGGAGGCCATTCAACTGAGGATTTATAATTCCTTCTGCAGACTCCTCCTTCCCCCACACCATTGCCCCACACCTTGGGTTGCCAGGTGACAGCTGGAAACTCTCATTCTCTCTACTCCTGGGCTTCTCAGCTTCCTTTGTGAAGTCTGTCGACACTGTACTAATGACGCAGGGGTTCTGAGCCCAGGCCTAGTTCTCTGGGAGGGCAGGTCCAGGGCATGTCTGTGCTCCCTCTCTTGAGTGCCCCCCACAGCCCCCAGCTCAAAACCGATGTCATCTCTGCTCATTTCCTACTCATTCTGTTGTTCATGAGAACGCTCAGTTCTATCTCCTGAATTTCTCTTGACTGCATCCCCTTCTCAGCTCTGCTCCCTACCATGCTGAGGGCCAACCGTGAGCCTGGCTCTCCTGTCCGCCCCTTTCCTTCCTCAGATTTCTCTGATCTTCCCCTTAGACTGTGGCAGCAGCCCTCAGTCTTGCTCCCTCCACATGCTCTCTGATTACTGTCACTCCAGTGCTTGACACCCAGGGAGGACTGCCCGTCAACACACAGTCAGTTCCTTTGTCTGGCATTCCAGGCCCTTCCTGCCTTCCCAGCTGCATTTTCAGTTACCCTTCAGGCAGTCTGTGTCCCACCCACGCATACTCCAAACCCCCAACAGGATGGAGGATGCACTTCAAAAAATACTTTTATTTTTTTAGGATAGTTTTAGATTTACAGAAAAATTGCAAAGATAGTACAGAGAGTTCCCATTTGCCCCACACTGGTTTCTCCCACTATGACTCTCTTACATCAGTTTAGTACATTTGTTATAATTAACCAATATTGGTATATTATTATAAACTAAAGTCCATGGTTTATCCTGTTTTTCTTAGATTTTACCTAATACCCTTTTTCTGTTTCAGGATCCTATCCAGAATATCATTTGCATGTAATTGTCATGTCTTCTTAGGCTCTTATTGGCTGTGAGAGTCAAGATGAACTTTTTGCTCCTTTCTGTGCCCAGGTTGCTCACTCCTCTCTAGAGATTACCCCTCTTCTCCATTTTCTGTCAACAAAGGTCCATTTGACTTTATTAAAGACTTAGTTCAAGACCAGGTACAGTGGCTCACGCCCATAACTCCAACACTTTGTGAGGCCAAGGCAGGAGAATTGCTTGAGCCAAGGAGTTCAAGACCAGCCTAGGAAACATGGCAAGACCTTATCTCTACAAAAAATTAAAAAATTAGCTGGGTGTGGTGGCACACACTTATAGTCCCAGCTACTCGAGAGGCTGAGGCAGAAGGATCACCTGAGCCCAGGAGGTTGAGTCTGTGGTGAGCCATGATTGAACTACTGCACTCCAGCCTGGACAACAGAGTAAGACCTGACAAAACAAAAACAAAACAAAACAAAACAAACAAAGGCTCAGTTCTAGTATCATTTCTTCTGGGAAACCTTTGCTAACTCACTTCCTCTACGTCCTCTCCAGCCAAGGTTAAGGGCCCCTCCTTAATTTTTCCCACTTTATTGCAGCTAGAACTCACCTGTCTTCCTCCCAGGCTGTAAGCTCCCTGTGAGCAGGGGCCAGGTCCGACTTAGATCCACAGCTCCAGCACCAGGGGAAGGGCCTTATAAATAGTTAAGTGTTCAAAAAATGGTGGCAAAGCGGAAGTGAGTGCTCAAAGCAGAGACCAGCTCCTCTTCTGCGCCTGCCATGTCTGACCCTTCTCTCTGTCCCAGATCAAACTTTGTGCCCACTCAATCTGTTCTGCCCTTAATGGCTGGGAGGTCTGAGGCTCCACTTGGGACAGCCTCTGTAGAATGGGCACACTGCTTTCTTACCTGCTTCCCTCTCAGAGCCACTGTGGACTCCATCTGATCATCTGTGATCTTTTGGTCACAAGAAGAGATCTTGTTATCTCCATTATACACATGAGGAAACTGAGGTCCAGAGAGGGAAAGTGTTTGTAACTCACTAAATGTCTCACAGCTGGTAAATGGGTTAAGTGGGACTCGAACTTTTGAAGCGTTTGGAACTCACTCCAAAGCCTGGGCTCTTCCCACTGGACCACACTGTCTCTACTTTTAAAAAGTGAGACCTAACCTCAGTCAACAATGAAGTGCTGCACTATTGCCTGAGGGGACTATTTTAAATAGGGTTCCAGGCTGAGGCTTTCAGTTTCCTCATCTAGAAATTGCAGAGGGAGAAATAAGGAAGGTGAGACAGAAAAGAGTAAGTAGAGAAAATCAGAACTGATTCTGAGGTAGGACTGCGTTGCCTTCAGGCTGTCATGAGGTGTCATTTCATGAGGAGAGAAAATGTCCTCTCAGGATACTGTCCTCCTCCACCAGCATGTTGCTGTGTCAACTGATTGAGCCCAAAGGCTGGCCTCGAAATTTACCACCAGCAGAGGCATAATTAGCCCTTTAATTTCCTTCCAGCGGAAGTTTGCTCTGGCAGTTACCAGCCTGGTATCTTGGGCTCCTCCCTCCTCTCCCTTTCTGATACCTCCAGCTCTCTGGGAATCTGAGGGCTGCCCTGGGTGTGGTGTGCCTTATTGAGGGCAGGCTGTAAATGGAATGACGTGGCTTATGTTTATATAGAGGGTTACATTTACCGAGGCACTGTCATAGCACTTATTTTATCCTTCTAGCAGTAATGAGAAAAGGATATTATTATCAACCTCACTTTGCAGCTAACAAATCTAGCTCAGAAAGTCAAATACAGTCACTGGTCCAAGGGCATGTGCCAGGAAGTGGTGGAGCTGGAATTTATTTTTATTTATTTATTTTTTGAGTCAGGGTCTCACTCTGTTGCCCAGGCTAGAGTGCAGTGGCATGATCATGGCTCATGGCAACCTTGACCTCCTGGGATCAAGCGATCCTTCCATCTCAGCATCTCGAGTAGCTCGGGCTACAGGTGTGTGCCACCAAGCCCAGCTAATTTTTTTTTTTTTTGAGTCTCACTTTGTCACCCAGACTGGAGGCAGTAGCATGTTCACAGCTACCACAGCCTCAACCTGCTGGACTCAGGTGATCTTTCCACCTCAGCCTTCCAAGTAGCTAGAACTACAGGCGCACACCACCATGCCTGGTTAATATTTTTATTTATTGTAGAGATGAGATCTTGCCAAGTTGCCCAGGCTGGTCTCGAACTCCTGGGCTCAGGCAGTCCTCTCGCTTCTGTTCCCCAAAGTGCTAGGATTATAGTCATGAACCACCAGGCCCAGCCAGAGCTGGAATTTGAACTCAGATGTGGTTGACTTTAAAATGCATCCTCAGCCGGGCTAGGTGGCTCAGCCTGTAATCCTGCGCTTTGGGAGTCTGAGGTGAGTGGATTACCTGAGCCCGCGGGTTCGAGACCCACCTGGGCAACTTGGCGAGACCTCATCTCTACAATAAATCAAAAAATCAGCCGGGTGTGGTAGCGCACGCCTGTAATTCCAGCTACTTGGAAGGCTGAGGCGGAAGGATCGCCGGAACCCAGCAGGTCGAGGCTGCAGTGCCCGGGAGCGGCCACTGCACTCCAGTCTGGGTGACAGAGTGAGACTCCAACTCAAAAATAAATAAATAAATTTTAAAAAATA
>CAUYQG010191428.1:0-79091 GCA_963574415.1 Tarsius wallacei
ATTTTATTTATTTATTTATTTATTTATTTTTGAGTTGGAGTCTCACTCTGTTGCCCAGACTGCTGGAGTGCAGTGGCTGCTCCCGGCCACTGCAGCCTCGACCTGCTGGGCTCCGGCGATCCTTCCGCCTCAGCCTTCCAAGTGGCTGGAACTACAGGCGCACGCTACCACGCCCGGCTGATTTTTTTATTTATTTATTGTAGAGATGAGGTCTCGCCAAGTTGCCCAGGCGGGTCTCGAACCCGCGGGCTCAGGCTATCCACTCACCTCAGCCTCCCAAAGGCGCGGGATTACAGGCTGAGCCACCGAGCCCGGCTATTTTCACATTTTAAAATTAAAATAAACTGCATAAACAATTGATATGAATATTATAAAATATAAATCTGAAATGGTCTAGAATCTTGAATAGAATTATTTGAGTCAAGCTAAGTACAGACTATTGGAAGATTTTCAACGAAGAGAATTTGACAATTTAGACAAGAATCAACAACAAAGACCATTAATCTTCCTGCTGTGAAAGGTAATATCACAACCTTGTGATATTTTTGAGATGATGGAGGACCAGGCTGATGAGAAAGCTGATGAGGCTGCTAAGAGTTCAAGAACTTTTTGTCCAAACAAAAATAACATGTATTATGTAGACAGATAGGAGAGACTGAATTTATTCTTCTCAGGGTCGCTACATAAGGCAGCTATTTTTTTTCAGACGTCAGATATGTTGTGATAAGTAAGATCTTACATTTATAAAGCAATACACAAAATTTTAATAACTATATCTACCAAAAAAGCTTCTTTCATCTTAAAAGAAATTAATTGATATATTGTAGGAAATGTATTTTCATTTCACCCTTTTACCTCCAAATGACATTCACAAATGAAGGTCAGCTGGGAATTTTCTGGGAGGTCATACTAAATCTAAGTATGATCTAAGCTCACCTCAGCCTCAAATTCCTGGGCAAAGATAAAACAAAATAAAGGTAATTAATAAAAGTTAAATGCAAGTCAGAATTAAAGCAATGGGATTATTTGAAAAATATTAGGCTGATGTGTTGTATCAGCACATGACTTTAGAACTCTTTCACACTTTCTACTGATAAGTGAGGGGAAAAGGGGAACGTATATGTTTAAATCAAATGTTCCTGAATATGTAACATAATTATTTTTTGGTAATGAGATTTAATGTCTGGGGGGAAAAAAAGAAAAAGAGGGAGGAGGAGAGGATAGTTTGGAGATAAAGGAAAGAGGGACAGAGTAAAAAGAAAAGGAAAGCAAAGAGCATGAGCCAACATTTTCTGAGTACTTACAGAGCTTCAGGCACTGTGTTGTGTGCTTTCATATATGTCACCTGGTCTCATCTTTAACATAATTGTCTTGATAAATATTATTACCCCATTTATACAGAAGAGGAAACTAAAATCCTTAAAATTAATTAAAGCAAATTAAAGCCAGGATTCAAATTCATTTTGACTGCTCAGCTCATTCATTTTTTCCATTTTATTGCAATTTATCTTTGGAAATAATAAAGATTAATCTTCTCATATTTAAATGACTAATCATTGCCCAGTGAAGTGGATTTAATTCCTAGAGATGGTCATTTTTTCTGTTCAAAGCTTGAATCTCTGAAGGGAGCTCAGTGTTTTTGGCTCCAGATCATGTACAAGGTGTTTTAACTGTGAAATCTGTAATGTGCAAATCAGGGGAGACAAGCAAGGAGGCTTCCAAGTCCATCAAACTGTAAGAAGGTCCTGACTGGGAAATCCTTCTGTGATGGCAGTTGTTTTCTGAGTCTGAGATAGTGATCTTCCTTTAAAATAAGAATAGTATAGCTTCAGAGAGGCAAGTGTGTCATTATGGAGAAATACTCTCTTTTATAATTAACCACCGAATTTCTGGAGCAGATGTCACTGACTCTGCAACTTTGCATCTTAGGATTTCAATAATCTCCTTTAATGCTCTCTTTCTTTGATTATTGTTGTTGTTGTTGGGATCTTACTCTACTGCCCAGGCTGCAATTCAGTGGTGTGATCTAAGCCCACCTCAGTTTCAAATTCCCAGGCTCACTAGATCCTCCTGCCTCTGTCTCCTGGGTAGTTGGGACTACAGGTGCATTCCATCATTCCTGGCTAATTTTTTATTTTACATTTTTTAGAGACAGGGTCTTACTACATTGCCCAGGATGATTTTGAACTCCTGACCTCAAGCTGTTATCTCACCTTGGCCTCCCAAAGCACTGAAGTTACAGGTGAAAGTCACCATGGCCAGTTCTTTCATTGATTTTGTTCCCTGTGCCTGGTTGCACCCCCCTCCCCCAAAGGTTCCACACTTAGTTACTACCCAGCCTTTCTTCCTGCTCAGTATCTCTTTATCTGAGTTCACTTTGATCTCTGTTCTGTCTCTTATTTCCTCCCATCACTGATTCCATTTTGGCTCCTTACTTGGATTGACTCTTGCCCCATTCCTGCTGTTTTCTGGTGCAGGGGACACTGCCATATACAAAAACACTCTGGAACCTGTGTCCAGGGTCTCCATCTAGACTGAATCCCTGAAGGCTGCACACAAGTAGAGACACTGGGCAATATAAACCTAATGACGGTGTTGGAATATATGGACCTGATAATTATCTTGCATATTCTTATCCTTTTGCCTTCCACTCTCTTGACTTTCATTCTCAAGTGGGCCTTCAGTGTTGCTCGGCAACTCCATCCATCATGGTTTTTTTACGTTCACTCTTCTACTTTTATAGGACTATTTTTTTTTTTTTTTGCCATCTCTCTCCTTCAGCCACGAGTACCTCCTCCTCTCTTTCCCATGACAATGACTGGGCTTTCTTTCTCCATAGAAAACAGAAGAAACTGGATGGGAAAATTTCACATGCTCCCAAAACCATCTCTACAAACTTACTGGTGAATTTGGCTTTCCCCCCATCCCTGTGGATAACATATTCGCCAGCCTATCTGAGGTCAATCCCTCCGTTTGGACACTGTATTTCAATCTGTCATGGCAGCTCAAATACTTTAATTTAGTAACTGTCTCCTCTCTATGGCATCATCATTCTTCCTCTTTATCAGATCTTTCCCAATAGCATATTAATATGCTGTACATCTCAAATCTATGCCCCTCTTGCTGCTGCCCCATTTCCCAAACCCTTCCTTGTAATTTGTTTGATAATGTTGTCTGTGTTTACTATCAACCTTCCTCTCCTCTAATCTTTTTCTGAACCCAATGTCAATCTGGCTTTTATTTTATTTTTTATTTTTGAGTTGGAGTCTCACTCTGTTGCCCAGACTGGAGTGCAATGGCCGCTCCCGGCCACCGCAGCCTCTACCCGCAGGGCTCCGGCCATCCTTCCGCCTCAGCCTTCCAAGTAGCTGGAACTACAAGTGTGCGCTACCACGCCCGGCTAATTTTTTTGATTTGTTGTAGAGATGAGGTCTCGCCAAGTTGCCCAGGTGGGTCTCGAACCCGCAGCCTCAGGCAATCCACTCACCTCAGCCTCCCAAAGTGCGGGATTACAGGCTGAGCCACCGAGCCCGGCCAATCTGGCTTTTAATTCACTGAAACAGCTCTTGTCAATGTCTTCAATGACCTGTACTTTGCCAAGTGCAATGGTCTGTTCTTATTTAATATTTAATAGAGTGATTATTTTCTCATTCTCGCTTTCTTCACTGACTTCTCTCTCTCTCTTAGTGCCCTTTTTCTTCATTAACTACCCTTCACCATTTGCTTTGCTAGTTTCTATTCATTTCTCCTAACTCTAAATTGGAGGGCCCTATGACTCAGTACTCAGATGTCTTCCCTTACTGACTGGGTGATCTCCAGCAGTCTCAGGGCTTTTGCAAGCCATCATTTCCTAATTCATACCTCTAACCCATGTGGTTCTGTTGAATTCCAGCCCCTACTGTATACTTGAATTTCCACTTAAATGAATAATAGGCATTTCAGTCTTTATTATTATTTACATTCCTCAGTCTTTTTTTTTTTTATAAATTTTTTATTTTAAATATGTGGAGTACAATTCAGGGTTAGGTATACAAATGTTCATTATGCAGGTACTCTTGTTGATGAGGTGTGCCCCCCCTTCTCTGGCAGTTTCCCACTGCTGTCACTCCCGCCCCCACTCTTCCCTGGCAATTTCCCACTATTGCCAATCCCTTTCTTATCGCATCTCAGTCTTAATATGTCCAGATCAAATACTGTTTCCTGCATCCTTGTCCCAATCTGCTTCAGTAAATGACAATTTTGTTCTTCTATTGCTCACACCAAAACATTACTCTTTCCTTTCTCTTGTACCATATTCAGCCTATTAACTAATCCTGTTTTATATGTGCTCCAAATACATCTAGAGGCTAACTAATTCTTATCATCTCTACCATTATCACCACTTTACAAGCCACTATTGTCTTTTCTGTATTATAATCCCATGCTGTCCACTGATCCTTCTACTTTTCCCCCTTGTTTCAATTCCTTCCATCTATTCACCATACAGCAGCTAGAATGAATGATCTTTTCAAAATGGGAGTCAGGTCCTATTACGTTTCTGACCAATAGTGTTCAACGAGTTCCCAGCTCACTCAGAGTAACAGCCAAAGTCCTTGTGTCTACAAAGACCTCTTTCTTCTTCCCAACCTTTTCTACCTTGTCTCCTACCAGTACTGACTCACTGCTTATTCTGCTTCAACCACACTCGTCTTGTTGCTGCTGCGAAAAAAAGTCAAGCACACTCTGGCTCACGGATTTTGCACACACAGTCTGTTTTACCTGTGGTGCTCTTCCCCTGACAATCACATGGCTCCCTTCCTCACTTTCTTTAATTTCTGCTGACATATAGTCTTCACCAGAAAAGTCTTCCTGACCTAGTACTAAGAAGCAGAGACACCTCACAACTGTCTCCAGCACTTCCTACTCTATCATGTCATTCTTTCTTCATTTATTTGACCTGTTTATTTTTTGTGATTGGTAACTCCTCTCATTAAACTGTAAACTCCATGAGGTGAGTGGGCGTTTTCTGTTCTTTGACATGTCCGTTGGGCTTAGAATAGTAACTACCTCAGGGTAAATTTCAATAAATATTGTTGAATGACTACATTGGCATCATATTAAGATTGACTAATCTTACATGTTTGGTGAGAAGATATTTTCTTAGACTGATCAGTAAGCTACAGATATTAAAGGCCTTAGGCAAAAGAAAAAAGAAAATGGCATCTGAGGTTGTCTAGTAACTTGCTTACTTTGTGAAGAAATAACACTTGGTTTACCTACCATCTGGTGATACGGATTTTTAAAATCTTATTTTATTTTAAAGATGTGGGGTACAATTCAGGTGTTCAAGTGCTTATTGTACAGGCAAAGTTTGGGCCTCCCGTTGGTCCCTACTTTGCCTTAGTTGAGATCAGTTACCCTTATTAATGTTGGATTTTGGTTTTTATCACAAAAGTCTACCATTAGCAGGCCACAGTAAAGGAAAAGAGAATTCCATATGAAGCTTGCCAGGGAAGTTTTCTTACAGACATTCTGGCTCAATCATCTCCTCTCACAGATTGACCATGACTTGCTAATTAAGGGCTAATACCAGCTAATTAAGGGTAGAGCTTCTAATTTTCTAATCTATTTTAACATACTTTTAGAACATGGGCTATTCAATTTTCTTTTTTTTTTTGGTAATAACAACTATGCAAAATTTAGCAACAAGGTAAAAGGATTCATCAGTGTGTTTTTTTTTTCAATTTTTTATTTTATTTATTTTAAAGATGTGGGGTACAATTCAGGGTTATGTATACAAATCTTGATTTTGCAGGTACCCTTGTTGATGAGGTGTGCACCTCCCTCCCCTGGCAGTTTCCCACTACTGCCAATCCCTTTCTCATATTACTATGATAATTGTTCAAGGTTCGCTTATGAGTGAGAACATATGGCACTCTGTTCTTTGTTTCTGTGATAGATCACTGAGTATGATCGACTCTAAATTCATCCAAGTTGCTGTGAAGTCCATATGTTCGTCCTTCTTTTGGCTACATAGTAATCCATTATGTATATGTACCACAATTTTTTATCCAATCCAGTTTCAATGGGCAGCATAGTTGGTTCCATGTTTTTTGCTATTGTGAATAGAGCTACAACAAACATGCAGGTGCAGGAAACTTTTTTGTAGAATGATTTGAGTTCCTCCGGGCATATTCCCAATAGGAGAATTGCTGGGTCATATGGAAGGTCAATTTCTAGTTCTTTCAGAAATCACCACCATCGGTGTTTTTTTTTAAAGTTATATAAGAGCACTGTCTTTATCAGACCACAAGTTCTGCCCAATAGAAATGCAATGTGAGGCTTATATGTAATTTAAATTTTCTAGCAACCACAGCAAAAAATGAAAAAGAAACAGGCAAAATTATTATTATTGTTGTTGTTATTATTATTACTAAGGGGGGTCTCACTCTGTTGCCCAAGCTGGAGTGTAGTGGCATGGCTCACTGCAGCCCCGATCTCCTGGGTTTAGGTGATCCTTCCATCTCAGCCTCCTGAGTACTTAGGACTATAGGCACATACCACCGTGACTGGCTGATTTTTTTTTTTTTTTTTTGTAGAGACGAGGACTTTCTATGTTGCCTAAACTGATCTCAAACTCCTGGGCTCAAGCAATCCTCCTGTCTTGGCTTCCCAAAGTGCTGGGAATAAAGGCGTAGAGCCACTATGCCCAGCTAGAGATTAATTTAAATAATATATTTTATTTAACACAATATATAAAAAAATCATTTTGACATGTAATCAATATAACGATATATTAGAGGGGTCATTTTACATTCCTCTTTTCATACTGTCATTGAAATCCAATGTGTATTTTACATATGGTACATATCAAGTGAAATTGCTGCATTTCAAATACTCACTAGCCACATGTGGCCAGTGTAGCTCTAAGAAAATGCAATTTTTGTTTGACTTGACATTCATTTTTATTCCATATTCTATAAACCTTTACTATAATGTAAATTTAGAGAAGATGAATATAATACAACGTTTTATCCAACAGTGAAACAAGTAACTTTTATTTAGTAGAAAATATAACATCAACAATTATAATTTTGTTATCATATAGGAGCATAATCAGTATTGTCCCTTGGTTTTCCATCCTTTCTGAGCATTTTTTTTCTGTCTTGATTGTATGTCCACTCACTACATTTCCAGGGACCAGTCTCTCCTATTGTCCTTTGAATCAACTTTACAAACTTGGTTAGTTCCCACATTTATGAATTAAATGCCTTCCCTGGCATATAATCATCAAGTATTTGCGTGAGAATAATGTTTTCAACTTTTTGAAATTTGTATTTTGACATGTGGATATTTTAATTGGCATAGTTTAAAGCATCAAATTTATACATTGAAATGCTTGATCTTTTCAGTCAGCACTATCAAATTTGTCTGTTTTAGCTGCCATAGAAAGCTCTAATCACAGAACAAGTAGGTGACTGTTGGCGCAGAGGGATTTGTGGTATCAGAAGACAATCCTCTTTGTTGAGAAATTATCAGCTTGCAGGGCTGAATGAATATCCAGCCAGGTGTTAACTAACTAGGCCGCACAGTTACTTGGAAAGGGAATAGCAAAGTGTCTTGCTTCCCACTGTCAGGCACCTGAGAATTTCCCTGAGGAAATGGGGCTAAGTAAGCATTAATGCCTCACCTATGTCCAATTTGCAAAAAATAGGGAGTAAGAGAAATATAGAACAAGAAGGAAAGAGGGAGAGAGATCCCTTTAATGACACTTGTTTTTTCTTTTTCTTTTCTTTTCTTTTTTTTGTTTTTTGTTTGTTTTTTGAGTTGGAGTCTCACTCTGTCACCCAGACTGGAGTGCAGGGGCCGCTCCCGGCCACCGCAGCCTCGACCTGCTGGGCTCCGGTGATTCTTCTGCCTCAGCCTTCCAAGTAGCTGGAAATACAGGTGCGCGCTACCACACCCAGCTAATTTTTTGATTTGTTGTAGAGATGAGGTCTCGCCAAGTTTCCCAGGCGGGTCTTGAACCCGCGGGCTCGGGCAACGAGCCCGGCTTGTTTTTTATTTTTCAAATCATGCCTTTCCTGTCATAGGCCTCAGAGAGAGAGACCAGAGCACAATGTTAAAGTGACACAAGTAAGATTAATGCATGGAGTCTGAGTTTCCAAAGACCCACTTATTAAAGAGTTAAAGGCTTTTCAAAGGTAATTGAAAGGAGGGACACCGAGAAACTTAGAATAAACTTAGTTCACATTTTGCCTGAGCATAGCCATTTTTCCACAGACTGACATGCTTTGAATCTAGCACAGGTTAAACATAGATAAGTTTCAAATAGGCAGGTTTTCAGAAGCGTTCAGACATTTTACAACCGGTCAAGCTGGCAGCCTCCCCCACCCTCTTGGCAAATCTCCATCAGATGAAAGACAAGGACAGCCCAACCATTCAATTCATGGTTTAGCATAATAATCTCTAAGAAACGTTCAGGCTCCTCAGTTGGTTGAAGTCATAGAAATGATAATATGACTACCTTTTTTTTGCTAAAGAGCTTGTGGATTGAAAATGTCTGACAGGTCTTTTGCAGGAAAACCCCTTCCCTTGTCTTCTCCCATCTAGCCCATCACATGGCAGCAATCATGTGACTAACTTACCCATCTGCCTGCTGTCCATCACTTGACATCAGTACCTGCACTTACCTGCCCCTTAATGACATGGAGCAGACCACCACCCAATCACCTTAATGACCTTCCTCCATCAAAGGGAAGGATTGGAAGGACTCAACCACAAGCATCCAGCCTCCAGTGCCAGCCATTGCCAGGCCATTGAGACCATTGCCTTGCTAAACTATTATGTAGCCATGCTCTTTGAGCTATGGCCAGGCCATGTTTCCTGGCTTTTCTCCCTCCCCTCTCTTGGGGAGGCGACTCTCCTCTCTCTCTCTCTCTCTCTCTCTCTGTCTAATTTAGTTTTAAATAAACTATATTTTCTAATCTAACTTTTGTGCAATTCTTTGCATCTTTCGTGCATCACCAGATTGCACACCAGGCACCCACACCCCCAGTGGGCCTGACCTAACATTCTGGAGGCCACGCTGGGAGTGTGACTCTAACATTTTTGGAAGTCCCACCAAGATCTAACAGTAATTTTAACTGTGTATAATTTTTTTTTAAAACCTAACTCCTGCAGTGAATAAATACCCTAATATCATATATACCTGTCAACCAATTAAGTTAATCAAGATGTAGAGCTTTCTTACACTTCCTAGTTAGCTAGGGCCATTTCTCAGCACTTAAAATCCTGGTCTCTTAAGATTCTGCTTCTTAGCTACACATGAACTATTTGCATCTCCTCTCCTTCACTCATGGAAGGCTTCTGCTCCTGGTTCACAGTCTCACTTGAATGTCTCATTTAATATGGCTTTTAAAAAAGTTTTTACAACACAGCAAAAGAACAACAAAAACAAAACACCTTTTTCTTACCTTGGACTTTCCCATGGACCATTTTCCCCACCTATTCCAACTTTCCTATCTCTTTAAATGAAGCTTCTCTGTCATGCTCCGGGTCTTGATACCTCCACTGGAGACCTCCTCGGAATAGGAGGTCCCTCTATTTCCTCTCACCTTGTCCTGTGCAACTCTACCACAAGACAATCTTTATTTTCTTTTAACACTTAATTATTGCATAGTTCATTTGTTTTCATTGTCTGTCTCCCTTACCATTTCACCACGAAGGCAGGAATTATATCTTACTCACCATATCAGCTGGACATTGCAGGCATGTAATTTTTTGTTGCTGTTTTGAATAAATAGTTGAATGCAAAAGTTGTTAATAAATAAGTAGGTGTATAAATCTAGGCTATCTAAAACTTAGAGGAAAGAAAAAAGTGTTGAATGATTGCTACTTCAAACATTCTGTTTATCTTAGCTTACTTAATCCAGCAATACTGAGAGATGTGTGTTATCAACATTTCATAGAGTAAGAATTTGGGAGTCAGAGGGGTGATGGGAGCTCACTCATTGGTTCTCAGGCTCAATTTCTCAAGCTTGCAGATAGCTGGCTTCTCACTGAGTTTGGACAAAGTGCATTATTGAGCCCAGTGAGCAAGATGAAAGAGACTGAGCAGTATTTCTCTCTGTTCTCTTGCATCTCAGAGAACAGTCGTGTTGCCTCTAGGGCTCCATTTTCTATTCCTCAAACTCCTTTTGATTCTAGCTCTTTCCAGTTGACCCCAGTCCCAGAATCCAATAGATATCCTCTCCCTCATCACCTCAGCCTATGGATGCTAATCTTGGTTGACTCAACAAATGCTCATTAGCTTTTCTTCTGTTTTTTCATTGTGTCAGGCTTTCATTAATATTTTTTCAAGTTTACATACTAAGAGTGACTTCTGTTTTCTGGTTGAACTTGACATGCACAGGGATTTTGTCCATTCAAACTCCAACCCCCATATCTTCTCTGATTAAAATAACAAATGATGAGTGCAGTCACTGGCATTTTTCTAAGAATCTAACTTAGCAGTAGATGACAGCAACACATATCTCCCTAGTCTGCGGAGAAATGGAAAGATGAATAATGATAATAATGTAGATTTCTATAGTTATCCATGCAATCTTTAAGTCATTTCCCATGACATTTCATTCTTACTACCTTTGGAGAGGAGCCAAATATTACCCCAGCCTTTCAGGCAGAGTACAGCTGAGACAAAGTAAAGTCAACTGATTTACCCAGGTCTATTGCTAAACCAGAGGTTTTTCTACAAGGTTGTTGTTTTTGGGTGTCAAACTTTACAAACTTCTTTGGATCTATTTAAAGTATAATTCAGGGATGGAAGGCCGGGGGGACTAGAGAAATAACATCCTAGTCCCCCTGGCCTGTGGCACTTGAGGTGACATTCCAATAAATTTTCTTTTGCACATCACAGTGTGTTTGCAGCAATCTCAAAGATAGTTGGTTTTCAAGAACAGTCAAACATTAACACAGAAAGTACAGAAAAATGCTAAAGAAATGATATATTTTAAATGTGCATGTATACATGTACACATCTATATCCATATGTGCATCAACATTGGTATTGTCTACGTAACATAAGGAAGGCAGAGATTAGAAACATAGTCTCTATTTCCCCCAACTAATAAAACAACTCCTTTTATCTTTAATACTAAGGCAAATTGAAATGTATAATTAAATGCAACCACTTCTTTTATATCAGGTGATAACTTGAGAGAAAATATTGATTATATATAAATTTTCAAAAATTGAGTAATCAGTGATGCATTATTTTTAAAGAATGTGTGGAGTAAACCAAAAATAAATGCCCCAAAGAAAAAACAGTATCATCTAGAATCTTTAATGTTGAATGTCAAGAGCAAGAGCATCAGCTAAAAGAGAAGGTAAAGATAATATCACAACTGCTGTTGAGAAAGTCTTCTTTACATTTGGGGCTTCTATTTTGTGTTCTGCCCTAGTTCTCAGAGGATGAAGGACATGACTATTCTTATACTGTACATACCACCTATTGACTCTCTCCCAGTGCCAAGTTCTAAGTTCAGTATAAGTAATTCTAATCAAATTAGCACAGCAGTAAACAGGGGTTCAGAGAGTATTTCTTCTGTTACTCTGTTTTGTGGGGAATACTGTCATCTCTTCAGACATAGCTGGCATTGCTGATAGACTACCATCATCTACTGTGGGCAGGAACAGGCTCTGGAGACAGATCAGCCCATTAATTAGATCAGTTCTCAAGTGTAGGTCCAACAAGCAGAGCATATCATGGGAAAAAGCAAATAGGTAGGTAGTCTGGGCAAGCAGGTCTCACAGGGATGGATTTTTAAAAATAAAGTGACAAAAGATCCTGGCATATGGATAGGGTGTAGACCACGAAACTCAAGAATAGGCTTATTAGCCAAGAGTTGTCCAACTGTAAATGACAGGAACCCAACTCAAAATAGATTTTTCACAAAAGGGAATACATTGGTTTACATACGAAGAATTCTGAAAGTATTGAGGTTTCAGTCACAGCCAGATTTAGAGATGCACATGAAGATATCAATACTCTGTCTCACTCTTCATCTCTTAGACAGGCTCATGCTGTATGGTATGTCACATGGCTCCCCATCACCCCACTTCATATCCAATTAGTTTATAGCCCCAACAGAAGAGGTCTTTTTTGATGGCCTCTGAAGAAACATTCAAAGGAAGACATTTCTTGACCCATCTCAAGTCATATACATATTCATGTACCAGTCACACTCCAATTGACCCCAGTCCTGGGATCCAACAGATGTCTTCTTCGTCACCTCAGCCTAAGGAAGCTAATCTTGGTTGACTCAACAAACGCTATTTAGCTTTTTTTCTCTTTTTTCATTGTCATGCTTTCATTAAATATATTTCTAGTTTACATACTAAGAGTGCCTTCTATTTTCTGGTTGGACTTGACATGCACAGGAATTTTGTCCATTCAGATTCCAGGAGGTTCCCCAAATATGGGGGAACTTGGGCTAGATTTGGATCTTAAACTCTCTCCTGTGTTTCATGGGGAGAGACAAGACTCACTTGAACCACATAGAATGGTTTCCCCAAAAGAAAGGAATCTTCTACTGCAGAATAAGAAGGAGGGAAAGCTAGGTAGGCATAAATAATACATGTCCATTACATAGGCAGTACAATTCAGAAAACTTTTAAATGTGTGAAAAAAAATGAATTGTCTATGTGTATGAGGAATGCCCAGAAATGGTAAAAATACCAGTGGAAATAAACAGGATGCCATTGAAATATGTATTTTTCCCCAGAACATGTATCAGTAAAAAGTAACAGTTGAATAACATGAGACTAAAAGATAAAAGATGAATCCTCTACCACTTTTTTGGTCTTCTACTTGAGTGGCAGGTAAAATTTTGCTTTCTCAACATTGATTATTAATTTAAAACTAGCTCAATGCACAATGTCAGAGATATGTCAGAGTTATGGAAACTCAATAAAGTTAGTAAAAATATAAAATATTTAATTGCTTAAAAATTACAATAAAACACAAACAGTTTCTACTATTAAAAATGATTTACCATTTACATATGGCCTCATTCCTAAGTTATAATTATAGAATTATCTGTATATATTTTCTGCAGAATTCTTTATGTCTACATTATCTTTGACCATCTCCATTTTTACTTTTTCTATTAGGCTATTTCTATTTTTAAATACTGCCTTTTACAGTTAATTAAGAGATGATTCTCCTCCAGTGTAGAAGACAAAAACATGTTTAGTAGAGAAGAAAAAGATGGATTTTGGGATTGTTGGCCGCTTGTACTTGCTTTTCTTGGAACGATTGCTTCTATCTAATAAGAACTGAAAAAAAAAATGCTGGATACAGCATTAATTATCTATGGCTGGATCTTAAAAGCCAGACTGAAGTTCTCTGAATAATGAAAAACTGCTGAAAATAAATATTAATGATAAGGTATTACTGACCATGAATTCTTATATCTTGTGAGTGGTCTTGTTCATATTTGACCCTTTTAAGAATGCAATGTCGGGCAGCCCCTTCAGGTTCCCTCCCACTGTGGGAGCTTTTCTGTTTTCTCAATAAATCCTGCTTTCTAAAAAAAAGAAAGAACGTCATGTCCTCGAATTCAGCAGCCTTCAGTGCCATTCTTCTCTTTAAAATCCAAATAACAGTAGTTAGCATTTTCCTATCCTACTTGACTTACAGGAAACACTGTTTTATTCCAAGTTTCTTATCCCAAATATTTCATGGATAACAATCAGGAATGTTTTCTTCTTCTACACATGCTCCTTGCATGTCACTCGGCACATTTTACTTCAAATTGCTTTTTTGGACTTCTAAACTGATCACTTCTTTCCAGATCAGTGTTATTTTCCAGGATATGGGAGATCTTCTAATTGTGGGAATGTGTTCATCCAATAATTCTTTAAAGTTTACTGTTTAACAAAGCTTTATCCCAAGGCCTGAGAACACAAAAAGAGAAAAGGAGGCAGGGAAACCCCACATCTCCCTTTTTGCCAGAGAACAGACATAATAGTTTCTAGAATCCAGTTGCTATATCCTTTCTCTAAGGATCAGCCATCCTTTCCTAAGCCCAACACATCCCACTTTGTTGCAGGATTTGATTTCCCTTCCAAGATCATGTTCCTTTCCTTTAGGCCTTCCTTACTTGGAGTCCAGACACCTAAAGAAATATGCACAGCATTTAGTATTTCCATACACAAGCACAACCTGTTTTATTGTGCTTTGATTTATTGCAATTCACAGATATTGTAGTTTTATAAATTGAAAGTTTGTGACAACCATGCATTAAGCAAGTCTATCAGTGCGATTTTTCAACAGCATGTGCTCACTTTCTGTCTCTGTGTCATATTTTGGGAACTCGCACAATATTTCAAACTTTTTCATTATTATTATATCTGTTATGGTGATCTGTGATCTGTGATATTTGATGCTAGTCTTGTAATTGTTTTGGGGCACTGCAAATCACACTCATATAAGACTAAGTTGGTGCTTAATGGATAAATGGTGTGTGTGTGTTCTGACTGCCCCACCAAACAGCCATTCTCTCATCTCTCTCCTTTTTCTAGGCCTCCCTATTCCCTGAAACACAACCATACTGAAATCAGGTCAGAATAATAACCCAACATAGCCTCTAAGTGTTCAAGTGACAGGAAGGGTCACACATTTTTCACTTTAAATCAAAAGCTAGAAGAATTAAGCTTAGTGAGGAAGGCATGTCAAAAGCCAAGACAGGCCAAAAGCTAGACCTCCTGTGCCAAATAGTCAAGTTGTCAATGCAAAGAAAAGCTTATAGAAGGAAATTACAAGTGCTATTCCAGAGAACACATGAACGACAAGAAAGTGAAACAGACTTATTGGTGGTATTGAGAAAGTGTGAATCGTCTAGATAGAAAATAAAATCATCCACAACATTCCATTAAGCCAAAGTCCAATGCAGAGCGAGGTCCTAACTCTTTAATTCTATGAAGGCAGAGAGAGGTGAGGAAGCTGCAGGAGAAAATTCTGAAACTAGCAGAGGTTGGCTCATGAGGTTTAAGGAAAAAGCTGTCTCCATAACATTGTGCAGGGGAAAAAGCAAGTGCAGATGGAGAACCTGCAGCAAGTTATGCAGAAGATACAGCCAAAGTCATTTATGAAGGTAGTTACACTAAACAACAGATTTTCAATGTAGTAAAAACAATCTTACACTAGCTGAAGATGCTATCTCCTTTTCATAGCTATAGAGGATAAGTCAATGCTCAGATTCAAAGCTTCAAAGGACAAGCTGACTCTCTTGTTAGATGCTAATGCAGGTAGTGATTTTAAGTAGAAGCCAATGCTCGATGACTATTTAAAAAATCCTGGGTCCCCTAAGAATTATGCTAAGTCTACTCTGCCTGTGCTCTGTAAATGAAGCCACAGAGCCTGGATGACAGCACATCTGTTTACAGCGTGCTATACTGAATATTTAAGCCCACTGTTGAGACTTACTTCTCAGATAAAATATTTCTTTTAAAATATTATAATTCGTTGACAATGCACCTGGCCACTCAAGAGCTCTTATGGAGATAAACAAGATTAATCCGGTTTTCATTAAAAAAGCAAGCCTGCTAATATAATATTTGTTCTGCAACCCATGAATCAAAGAGTAATTTCAACTTTCAACCCTAATTATTTAGTAAATGCACTTTGTAAGACTATAGCTTCCATAGATGGTAATTCTTCTGATGAATCTGAGAAAAGTCAACTGTAAATCTTCTGAAAGGATTTGCCATTCTAGATGCCACAAAGACCATTCATGATTCATGGGAGGATCTAAAAAAATCAAAATGGGGATTTGGAAGAAGAATTCGTATTCTCATGGTTGACTTTGGGAAGCTCAAGACTTCAGTGGAGGAAGAAAGCGCAGATGTAAAAATAGTGAAAGAATCAGAAGTGGGGCTTAAAGTTATGACTGAATTGTGCAATCTCATGATAAAATTTGAGCAGATAAAGAGTTGCTTCCTATGGATGAGCAAAGAAAGTGGTTACTGAGATGGAATCTACTCCTGGTGAAGGTTCTGTGAAAATTGTTCAAATAACAACAAAGAACTTTGAATATTATATGAAATGAATTAATATGCAGTGGCAGAGTTTGAGAAAATTGACTCCAATTTTGAAAAAAGTTCTATTGTGGGTAAAATGCTAACTAATAGTATTGCAGACTACAGAGAAATTGTTCAGGGAAAAAAAAAATCAATCCATTTGGTAAGCTTTCTTGTTATCTTATTGTAAGAAACTAACTACCACAGCCACCAGCATTCAGCAATCACCATCCTGATCAGTTAGCAGCTATCAACATCGAGGAAAGATCTTTCACCAGCAAAAAAAATGACTACTCACTGAAAGCTCAGATGATTGTTAGCATTTTTTCAGCAATGAAGTATTTTTAAATTAAGGATTGTGCATTGATTTTCAGTCATAATGTTATTGCCCATTTAATAAACCACAGTATAGTGTAAACATAACTTTATATGCACTGAGATACAAAAAAAAGGTGTGTGATTGTGATTCATTTTATTGTGATATTTGCTTTATTGTGGTGGTCTAGAACTGAACCCATGCTATCTTGGAAATATGCTTGTATGGAAAATTACCTTTTCTAGAATGGAATTGACTTTATAATTGCATAACGAAAACACCTCCTTAAAGAGTTATCTCGATTTTAAACCAATTATGCATAATATGACACACACACAATTATCATGAAGAGATAAATCATGTCTCTGTATCAAAAGCTACATGCAAAGCAGTAGTTTGTCCTGAGTAACTGTTGAAGCGGACAAGTCAGCAAATATATTTTAATGCCATTAATTACATTTTGGAAATGAAAGTACAAAACAGTCCTTTTTGGAGATGCAAAAGAGTGGAATATAGTCTCTCATTTTCATAAATACACCACTGTTATTCTCTAAGAACAGTACTGAATTTCCAATATGCAAATGTGTCACTGTGAATTTAGGGATTAAATAACTGCCACAATTGGACCTGTAATCCATTCTATGGTTCATTTCTAAAATTGCCATGATTCGGAAGTTTCTGGAGCAAAACATCCATTATCAGAGCCTATGTTTGCAAACTATCAGAATAGTTTGTAATAGTTCCTCATTGATGTAATTATGAAAATATGTATATTCACATACATATTAAAAGAATAGCATAAGCAAGATGCAGTGTCAGCAGAAGATGGCGCTACTCTCTAAGACAGAGAAGATTCTTTAGCTTTCTGCAACTTTCTACCTACTGGTAATTAAGAAGCAACAGGTTGAAAGACAACTGGTGTTTGGAAGATGACTTGTGAGATTAAAGACTCTTTATGTCTAATCAAAATGGTGGATGGAGGTTTTATGAGGAAATAAAATCATTTACTATTTTAGTTAATGCAAAATTATTGAGTACTTACTATCTGCAAGGCTCTGAATTGTGGAGGATATAGACAGAAAACCATGCCTGAAAAAAGCTAACATTTTATTCATATAGTATACACATTCATACTCATGCCTGTACACAGGACTGTTAAATAAAATAATAGGTTTTATATACAATAAGGAAAGGTAGGAAGTGATTAGACAGTTCAAGAGTCAGTCATCTCAGGTAGAGGACAAAGACAGAATTAGGAATAGCAAGGGGAATAATAGCTTACCTGGAAAAAGTGGGTACATATAAATTACAGGTGGAATATAAGACACCCAGAGGCCTTGAGTACCACATGAATACATTTGTACGTTATTTCATAATAATGAGGTTCTACCAGCTGGATGTGGTGGCTCATGGCTGTAATCCCAGTACTTTGGGAAGCTGAGGTGGGAGAATCACTTGAAGCCCCACGACTTGCCTGGGCAACAAAGAGAGACTCTTGTACCCATAAAAAGACTACAGTGAACTATGATTATGCCACTTCACTCTAGCCTGGGTGACATAGTGTAACCCTGTCTCCCTGCTCCCCCCCCCAAATAAGGTTTTTGAGCCAGGGAGTGACAACAATAAGTGTCGTGCATTGTAGTGGTATAAAGAAGGTATAAAGGAAGGAAGGATAAAGGAAGGAAGAAAATTTAAACATCTGGAAAAAATTTGACATATTAACCGCTAGTTTTTGAAATTGTCATATAGAGATTATGTGTTTCATATGAGGCCAATAGTTTGACCTTTAGAATTCACATGTAATGTTTATCTTGGTTTAGATAATTATTTAACTAAAACCACTTCAGATGTTTCCACAGTATTTGCTAAAGTTTCTTCCTGACTTTTTTGGTATTTGTAAATATATTTCAATGCAAATTTCTTGCAATATAATAAACGCATTGAGCTGGTGGAGAAAAACTCGCCCTTTAATCCCTCTTGTGGTGGTCTACATGGATTCAGTGACCATATGGAGCAGAGAGACTATAGGATTACCACAAAAGCATAGAGCCAGGCTGTGCCTGGGCTGGGGCCAAGGATAGAAAAGCTGTCCTCAAAGGAAGCATATTTGCTGTTACTTCTTTTCTTTTCAAACCTTTTTTATGTTGGGCATATTAACTGATCTAGCCTTTGGAGAGTTGAGAGTGTCAGAAAGATGGAATTGAAAGCTGCCTTGAGAGAATTCTTGTGGAAAAAACAATGTTGGGGCAGAAGGAGGTTTTTCATTATACTGTATCTGGGAAAATATGTGGTTAGCATTCATTCTAACAAGAATAGAAGAACAATTCATTATTATCTGGCAATGGATCATCTTTATTAATTCCCTCATTTGTCTAATTTGGCTTTAATGAGCACCAAACACATATTACCATGCTAAAGTCTAGGGAAACTGTCAAGGAATCCAGCTTAGGGTACAGTTAGCAGTACAACAGGTTAAGAGCATCATCAGAAGCAGACACAAGGTGGAGGAGTAGTAAGTAGACGGCAGGCATCCTACGGAGGCAATGGCTAAGCTGAATTTTCTTACAGACAAGTAGAGGAGGGACAATTAAGTTCATGAAGGGCTGTCGTCGTATTACCTTGATGTTCTGAATGCCATCAAAATGTCTTCCTTTCAATAGTTCTTTTATCTTTGGGTAAAGAAAAATGTCATTGGGGGCCAGATCAAGTGAGTAGGGATGGTGTTCCAATACAGTTATTTGTACAGTGCTGCCAATGTAAGTGCACAGCGACAAGTTTGCAAACTTAATTGTCAGACCTCAACAAATAACAAATTCCATAAAAAGAGTTCCAAAATTGCTTTGACAGGTGGACTAGGCGCTGGCATTGATCATAGCTTCCCAAGGGGAATACTTCAAATGTGACCATAGAGATATTCAGAATTGAGATATATAGCACTTTTTCTAGGATAGTTCATGAACCTAATTGTCCGACTTTGTAAGTTTGCCAAGAGGTATGTTTGTCAAGGAATCATCTCATTCAGAGAGAAACAACCTGTGTAAAGATACAGAGATATGTCAGAGAATAAGACTGACTAGAGATCAGATCATGAATGACTGGCATGAATCATAAAGAAGTCTGGAAAACAAACAACAGAGTACCACATGTTCTCACTCTAATGCGGACCCTGAACATTTACCATAATACTGTAAGAAAGGGATTGGCTGTAGCGGGATACTGTCGGGGTCGAAGGGGGGGTCAGTGCGTGGATTGGAGGGGAAAACTTTACCTCTACAATGTCCATTTGTATACCTAATCCTGAATTGTGTACCACATCTTTAAAATAAAAAATAAATAAACCTGGAATTTACCATACAGAGAGTGTGACTCTTTTTGATGGCCATTTCATTTTGTCAAAATCTAAAATGTATAAACAACATACCTACAAATGAAATCTGTTCTGGTTGGCATTCTTTTTTATCCTCTACTGAATTTTTGTATGATTCACTCAATATTGACACAATACAGAAAGACAGTTGCTAGAGCTGTCTGATCTGCCAGGATTTGGGGTGGCTGTTTAGGGCCTGAATGTGAAGTTAAGCAAATTGAAGTGTTTTACAGTGGAGGACATTTTGTGATCAAAGCAGCAACATCTGAGAGTGAAGTTCAGATATATATATAATGGGAGCAGGGCTAAGAAAGATGACTTAATTTGCTCAAGTAAATGAGTTAATACATGATAAAGTGTTTAGAACAGTATTTGACACGTGACACTTGACAAGTGTTAATATTATTTATATTTAAAATAAGAGAAGAAAGAAATAAGGAAGATTATAAATGTGGAGTAGGATTGTTCGTTAACTCAGCATAAAGATATCCCAACTGATATGTTCAACAAATGCCACACATATGCACATAGCCCAACTAGGCAGGGCCCTAGGCTATCGGGACACAGTAGGGACCAAAGAAGACAAAAAACCCTGCTTTGCTGAGTTTGGCTTAGACTTAGGAGTCTGGAGGGATCTGGAGCCAGGGTTAGGTAATTGACTTTCTGATCTATGCGTACTGCATTGGCTCTCCCGGTCTCCTGCAAAGCCTGCTGAAGACAGGCCTGGTGAGGAGCAAGGTGATGGCCAGAAGACACAGCAGCAGCCACACAGCTGTCATCTCAGTGCAAGACTCAGTCAGTCTTCTGGATCTCCCAGCCCATCCCCTAGTCCCACCCTGACTTCTCCCCTTATGGAATGGTGGTCTTCTTAGGATACGTGACTCCTGTTATGTAAGGATGTTGTGTGGTGGACAACGGGTATATCTAACTTTGATTTTGAACTGACTGCAAATCAATTATCAGATCAATTATGACTTGGAAAACCTGGAAGCATTTTTTTCTAAATAATCTGACATCATCTATCATTGCCAAATTGATATTTTCCAGAAAAAACAAACCAAGATTCCCCCCATTTTCTTTTGTGTAAACTGTAAACTACATGTGGAACTGGATGATGTCAACAGATGTCAATGTGCTGGTCTGAAAATAATTTTATTCTTGAAACCATGTTTTTTAATGTAAAACTAAAAGCTGACTTTGGAAACTTCTAAAACTTTTACACAAATGCCTGTGAATGTTGTTAAATGGATTATACTTAAAAATGATTTTTTAAAAATTGTGGTCTGTATGCCATCAAAAAACTTGCTGTGACAATGCTTACTCTACAGAGCTATTTATCAGCCCAATCACATAAAATACTTCTTTTGGGTGTCGTTTTTTCTTTTCACCCAAAGAATTTAGGGTCAATTATATCACTGATTCTAAAGTGTTTTCAGGACTGAGGCAAGTTGTTCAAAATAATGTAGATAAATTCAAATACTCTGTCTTTTACACACACAAACACACTCTCATTCACGTCTCCTGCTTGCATTGTCTTCTGCTAGTGCTAGAATGAGACTGAATTGTCATTCAGCAAAATAACAGGAAGTTTAGGACCATTGGTTTGTGATAATTTAGAATGAAAGTATTATTAGAAAATGAACCCACTAAGTATAAATTAACCTAAATTATGCTTTTTAGGGGGTTGTGATAAAGGCTGCTAAGTCAGGAAAATTATGTATATGACTATAAATCACTTTCATTAAAATTTTTTTTTTGTTTTGAGTTGGAGTCTCACTCTGTCGCCCAGACTGGAGTGCAGTGGCCGCTCCCGGCCACCGCAGCCTCAACCTGCTGGGCTCCGGCAATCCTTCTGCCTCAGCCTTCCAAGCAGCTGGAACTACAGGCGTGCGCTACCACACCCGGCTAATTTTTTGATTTATTGTAGAGATGAGGTCTTGCCAAGTTGCCCAGGCAGGTCTCGAACCCGCGGGCTCAGGAAATCCACTCACCTCGGCCTCCCAAAGTGTGGGATTACAGGCTGAGCCACTGAGCCTTGTCCATTAAAATTTTTTTTATAGAGATGGAATCTCGCTATGTTGCCAGCCTGGTCTCAAACTCCTGGCCTCAAATAATCCTCCCAAAGTGCTGGTGGCTCTTCCAGTTTTGTTTGATAGCAGATTTGGCAAGGTAACTGATGTTGCTATGGCTAAGATGATCCTTTCAGCTATATCTCAATAGAATATATTTGAAAACAATTGTTCTATTTTTAAGTTCTCCTGTCTCTATTATCATCCAATGTGAACTGCTTTTGAGATGCTTCTCAACAATATCATGAAATATTTTTTGGTAAAATTTCAATGATGGATTGGGTGTGGTGGTTAACTCTTGTAATCTGAGGACTTTGGGAGGCCAAGGTGGAAGGTTTACTTGAGCTCAGGAGTTCAAGGTTACAGCAAGCTATAATGGTGCCACAGTATTCTAGCCTGGGTGACAGATTGAGACCCCATCTCTATACAATAACAACAGCAATGAAGGAACTTTTCAAATATATTTAAATTTTCAAAAATGATTCAACTTATATTTCAGTTCTAATTTTTATATATAGTTCTTTAGGATAATCTTCTTCACTTTTATTAAAAACTAAACCCTAGAAAATGTGAAGGCAAAATAAAAGCCAATACTCTTTTCAACTTTTCAATTTAAAGCAGAGTGAATATATATTTATTTTTTAAAGCTTGGCATGGTCAAG
Source organism: Tarsius wallacei (assembly GCA_963574415.1). NCBI lineage: Eukaryota > Metazoa > Chordata > Mammalia > Primates > Tarsiidae > Tarsius > Tarsius wallacei. Next base: position 22,477 of record CAUYQG010191428.1, read on the forward strand.
TCAGTTTACCTTGAAATTATGCGAAGATAATTCATTTCCAAATAAAACAACCAGTTTTCCTTTAACCAACATGTGCAATATGACTTAATTTCAGTTTAAATGTATGAAAGAGGTTTTGACCTTTGCTTGGAAGTATTCCCTTCTATTCCCCTATACTTCTTACTTTTTTTTTTAAACCTCTATATTCTCATATCCTATATCTGTCTTTGTTCTCAATCAAACTTATTATCAAAGCCACCATCCTAATCTCTTACACAGGCCTGTTTTCTGATAGCCTTTTGTGGCCTGCATTCTATTCCTTGTCATAGGTCTCTCTTCTTTGAGTCTACATAAAGATAGATGAGGACTAGATAATGTAAGATCTTTTGGCAATGAGAAATTAATTTTTCTCATTCTGAGAGCTAAAATGTTATTTGAAGAATTTTGACCTATGATCTATTTTTAAAAAATATTTTATTTTAAAGATGTAAGGTACAATTCAGGATTAGGTATACAAGTGGACATTGTACAGGTAAAGTTTGGGCCTCCCTTTGGTCTCCACTTTGCCTGGCTTAAGATCAGGTACCCTTATCCAGCAGCACTTTGGGAGGATTATTTGAGGCCAGGAGTTTGAGAGCAGGTTGGCAACATAGCGAGGTTCCATCTCTATAAAAAAAATTTTAATGGACCGGGCTCAGTTGTGTCCCCTCCCCCCACCCTGGCAATCCTTTTCTTACAGTATTATGATAAATATTCAAGGTCCACTTATGAGTGAGAACATGTGGTACTCTGTTTTTTGTGTCTGTGATAGATCACTGAGTATTATTGACTTTAAGTCCATCCAAGTTGCTGCGAAGTCCATATTTTCATTGTATTACTCTTGCTGCTGCTATAAGGCAAAATGCTGGCAGAGGATCAAAGTGAAGACAGACAGCCAAGGGCCATAATCAAGCCAGAACTGCAGACAGCTTGGGCTGAAGTGATAATAGTAAGGTGGTAAGAAGTGCTAGGATTTTGGGATATACTGTATTTTAAAATTTATACTATATTTCTCACAGACATATAGCTGGTATAAAAACCGTCTCTTGCTACAGAAAAAACTGGAACTTAGCCTCTTTGAAAAATTTTTTAATGGGCTCTCTCTTTTGAGAATTACTAATACCAGGAAAAACAAGGCATGGTATTGTGTAAGTGAGCATTTCTTTAATAAGTCTGAAAACAGATGTTAATCATCAGTTTAGCTTTTTTCTCCCTGTTTTTCTTAGGAAAAAGAGAAAATGGACTCTAACATTGAAGGAGTTACAAAAATAGTATAGTTATAAAGACTTATGCTTTGTATATGGTGTATACGTGTTCACATAAGTCATTTTTATCTTTATTTTTCCTACTTTGTACACACAGAATCATTTGCAGTAGTCATTATGTTGGGTAAACAAAATGTTTGATGTGGGTGACCTGTGTTTTCTAAAAATATAAGCACTTTAGCATATAAAAGGAAAAGCTTTAATAAAATAGGCTACTACTTTAGCTATCGCTGGTCTGCTCTGATATTATGTATCAAGAAGTCGACATACCTTCCTTAATAGGCTATAATAAATTTTGTAGAATTTGAATTCTCTAGCATAGTAAGTATATAGCATGTAATGTTTGGTCTAAATTCCTCAAAATAGTTGAGCATAAATGTTCTCAGCAGAAAAACTGTACCTCATTTCTTAAAGTGCCTGTTTTGTCCAAATGCCCTAACCTGCTATTTAGGATGGATAGTTAGATTGACCACAGAGATGATGGGTGAACCTATTATGGCACATTGTTCCTCTTCCCATCATCTCCAATGGCTATGCAGAAAGTTGGAATCTACCTGGACAAACTCATATATACTGACAATTTGACAGCTGTTTTTCCCTTCCTGAGAGGGAAGTGGAGAATTTGTCTTGTATACTCATAGTTTGGGAAACAATTCAGGATGTATGTCACTGGAATTTTTAGAATAAAGTGGGAAATGACTTACCTACCAGTGGGATTAGCTATAAATAATAGAATAGTATGAGTGTGTGCTTACTTACTCGACTAAATGCAGAATTTTTGTTTTTGTTGTTCTTGTTTTTTTTAAATCTATTTATTTATTTTTAGTTTAAGCTGTAAAGTTTCACTTGGCACAGCTCCTAGAATGTAAGGGAAATTTAAAGGCAGTTAGAGTTGCCCTTCTTTTCACTTTTGTGGAGATTGATGCCTAAGGCTTGATGGAATACAAATTTGTGGTACTCCATCTTTTAAGTGAGTGCTTCCTGTTTACTTCGGCACAATGCACATGTAATTGTGTTGATTTGATTCTTTGCATAAATAATGAGAAAAGGAAAGTCAGCACAACAAAGAAGGAAAGAAAAAGCAGTCGTTGACTTGCTGAATTTGAGCACTGCTGAAGTTGAGCAGGCTATAGGAAGAAGTTATTGAGGGAACAGTAGAATTGGAGTCCAAATTCCTAGACATAAATCACAGCCCTGACACTCATTATATTTGAGTCCTTGGGTGAGCTGTTTGCTTTCTTTGAGTTTCAGTTTTCTCTTTTGTAATAATGAGGATAAGGATAATCCATCTTAAAGATTTGTGATGAAATCCTGCCTCTAAAGGGTCCTGGCACATAGGGGCAACTCCAAAAAAACTACTTGAATATGAGAACTCACTGTTCCTTTATTCCAAGTTGCCTGGCTTCTGTTGCATTTTATCATCTTTGAAAGTATGGGCTTAACTATTTAGCAATAATGCTCCAAAGTCATTCTAAGACAAGACAAGTTTAAAAAGGAAGGATATTGACTGAGCTGTAGTTTTTTGTTTTTTGTTTTTTCTGTTTTCTATTTCTATTTGTACTTTCTATTTTCTTTTCTGGAAAGTCTCTCCTAAAGATTTGCATGGTATGTGTCTTATTCTTTTGGTGGTGGTCTATACATTGAAAATTGTGTTTCAACCAATTTTATTTAATAGCCAGCATTTAAAACTTTTGACTTCTGTTACTTTTGTTGCTGTTGTTTAATGTTTCTGATTCAAATACTTTTTGCTACTCACTGTCAAGTTTTTTATAACAGTTTTTGTCCAGCTTTAAAAAAATGTATTTTTTAGATATATTTTGCGAAACTTAAAAACGCTTAACTGATTTCTCAAAATAAATGGAATGAAATATTGTGATGAAAAATAAACAAAAATAATTATAAAATTGAAGATGTCTGTCAAATTGTAGTTATAATCTGATTTTAAAATTTCTAGAATTTATAATATTTTTCCCTTAATGTGATGTACTAATTCCTCTATTTCTCTTTTCTGAGAATCTGTTTTAATCCTGATTACCCTTTTCTCAACCTTTTATCCTAATTCATTTCTCAACCACTAGATGTGCATCTTTATCAATCACATATACATGAGGTGCCAAAAAAACTATACACATTTTAAGAGACATTATCAGTATATTACTTTTCAAAGCTGAATTAAATTATGGTAGCAATGTGTAGTATGATTCTTGCTCAACTATGCTTCTACTATTTTCTTTGACTGTCCTGCCTGTCACATGATGACTCTAGCATTCATTTGATTGACACCATCTTTGAGTGAACATCATACTTAAAATGTGTCATTTTTTTGGCACTCCTAGTATATACTCCCTTTAAGTATCAATAGTTATTTCCCCATGCTATTTCTTTTCCCTTTATTTTCATTCAATTAGCTAGTGTTTTGTCTATTTTGTTGATTTTTTTTAAAAAGCATCAAAATTTTGATTTGATAAACTATTTTCTATTCACTGCCTTTTAAAACTCTGTTTTAGTCTCTATTACTTTCTTTGTTGTACTTATTGTAGCTTAGCTTTTTTTTGAACTTTTTGAGTAGGGGATTTATTTTATTTTACTTTTCACCTTCCTATTAATATGTATAGAGCAAGGATTGGCAAACTATTTTTGTAATGGGCCTATAAATAGTATATATTATATGTTTTGTGGACTGTAGTCTGTCACAATTACTCAACTCTGCATTTGTATCACAAAACTGTCACAGAATATACATAAATAAATGTTTGACTGTTTTTTTCAGGTCATACATAATAGGCAGTGGGTTGAATTTGACCACTACAGTTCACTGTAGTTTTCTGACCCTGATACAGATGTTTAAGTTTATGAAGTCTCTGATTCTCGCTTTAATTATATCACACAGATTCTAATATATTTACTTTAAATATATCTCACAGATTCTAATTTTGTGATTTCTATTTGTACATCCTCTCCTGCCCAAGAGTTATTTAATGGATGCTTTTTCATTTCAGTGTGAGTCATTTTTATTTTAATTTCTAGTTGTTCTACATTGTAATTAGAATGTGTCATTGTAATTGTTTCTAACTTATAAAAGTTACAGATTTCTTCATTGTGTTCTAACATATGATTACTTCTTGTGATTAGTCCATGTGTATTTGAGAAGAAAACATATTCTGCATATCACTTTGCAGTATAGTGTTTACTAACTATATCCCCATAAGATCTATACTGTTGGTTCTGTTATTTACACTTTCTCCAACCCATTTTTTCCCTCTTATTTATCTTTTTTTTTTTAAGATGTGGGGTACAATTCAGGGTTATGTATACAAATGCTCATTATGCAGGTACCCTTGTTGCTGAGGTATGTCCCTCCCTCCCCTGGCAGTTTCCCCCAACTGTCAATCCCACTCCCCTCCCCTGGCAGTTTCCCACTACTGCTAATCCCTTTCTTACAGTATTATGATAATTGTTCAAGGTCCGCTTATGAGTGAGAACATATGGTACTCTGTTCTTCGTTTCTGCGATAAATCACTGAGTATGATAGACTCTAAATCCATCCAAGTTGCTGCAAAGTCCATATGTTTGTCCTTTAGGCTCGCATAATATTCCAAAGGCTTTATTGTCAACCTCAAAACAAAATCAAGACAATTATTTTGTTTATCCCCTCTTACCTCCCAGATTGGTGCTTCATTTGGTGACCATAGCAACACCTGTGTCTCTTACACCTGCAACCACACCTGCAACTTTACTGCAGTAGTCAGGAACTGTCCAAAGCAGACCTGGTGTGCGGAAGTAAGTCATCTTCTTAACTGAGGACAAAAAGAATCATTTCTTGTATGAAACACAAACTCAACCCATCTTCTCATTTGGAAAAGTTTGTGTCTTATTAACAGACATAAATCTCTTGCAGATTCCATACCTCTTGAAATAAATTTATTACCTCCAGAACCAGATGATTCCAGATATGTCCTCCTTATATTAAGCACATTTCTTGTATCAAGAAAGGTTCTTATGTGTTACAGGCTCTGTAAAAATTTAGTGAAGTTCTAGAAGAAGTAAGTTATTTTTTAAAAGAATTTTGCTATTATTAAACAAACACTTTTTTCAGTACTCAAATTATTGTCTATAAAAATACAAAATTTCCATATAATCACATATGTGTGTACAGTTTAGATCTTTCTTTGTGCTACAGGTTTTGCTATTGTGAATAGAGCTGCAACAAACATGTATATGCAGGTATTTATTTTGCAGAATGATTTGAGTTCCTCTTGGTATATTCCAAATAGGGTGATTGCTGGCTCATATAGAAAGTCAATTTCTAGTTCTTTCAGAAACTACTACACAATCTTCCAAAGAGGTTGTGCTAGTTTGCATTCAACCAGCAGTGTAGAAGCATTTCTTTTTCTCCGCATTGTCACCAGCACCTGTTGTTGTTTGTTTTATTAGTGATGGCCATTCTTACTGGGGTTAGGAGGTATCTCAATGTGATTTTGATTTGCATTTCTCTAATGATTAGTGAGACTGAGCACTTTTTCATGTGTCTGTTGGCTGCCTATCTGTCTTCTTTTGAGAAGTGTATATTCATGTCTTTTGCCCATTTTTTAACGAGGCTGTTTGTTTTTTTCCTTCCAGCGTGTTTGAGTTCCTTGTAGATCCTAGATGTTAGGCCTTTATACGGTTGGCAAATATTTTTTCCCATTCCGTGGGCTGTCTCCCTGGTCTCTTGATGATTTCTTTTGCTTTGCAGAAGCTCGTCAGTTTGATGAGGTCCAACTTGTCTATCTTATCTGTTATGGTATGGACACTTAGGGTTTGGAAATGACAATACAGAAATTCATATGGAAACATAAATGACCACGAATAGCCAAAACAATCCTTAGCAAAAGACATAAAGCAGTAGGTATCACACTTCCAGGCTTCAAACTGTACTATAAGTCTACAATAACTGAAATAGACTGGTATTGGTACAAGAACAGGCATATAAACCAATGGAACAGGATAGAGATTTTGGCAACAAAGCCTCAATTTCTCAACCAACTCATCGTCGACAAAGCTTCCAACAACAACCACTGGGGAGAGGAGAACCTATTCAGTAAATGGTGCTAGAAAACTGGCTGATCACATGCAGAAGATTGAAACAGAATCCCTACCTATCACCATACACAATAATTATCTCTAAATGAATCAAAGACCTAAATGTAAAACCTCAAACTATAAGAATCTTAGAAAATGTAGGAGACACCCTCATGGAATTGGAATTGGCAACGTTTTATCCATCTTATGCTGGGAGTAATATATTAAAATCTAACTTGCATAATGATTCTATTTTATATCTCCTATCATTTGTTTTAAATGCGAGGTTATAATATTGTTTGGTGCATAGATATTCATAACTTTTATAATTTCTTTGTGAATTGGCTTTCAGTATTTTAAAGTGCTCTCTTTTTCTTCAGTTAATACTTTTGGGCCCAAATTTTGCCTTAATGTGATAAACACAATTCTTACTTTCTTATTGCTCCCATTTGCTTGGTATATCTTTACTGATGACTTTATTTTTAGCACTTTTTTGTTGCTATATTTTATGTGTGTCTCTTGGACAGAGCGGAGATTTGGGTTTGCTTTATGAGTCAATTTAAAAGCATTTTTCTTTTAGTAGATGAATGAAGACTATTCACATTTATTGATATGGTTGTTATTTTGGCATATGTCATATTATATCATAATTACTATATATATTATGTTATATTACTGTGTGTTTTCTGTATTTATTTAGTCTTTTTTTCTTAAATTGAAAATAATGGTTTTGTGTTTAGGAAGTTTTGTATTTTATTTCAGCTGTTACCTATTTATGTGTATCTTTTATAGTGCCTTTAATCACCTTATTTCTTACTTAATATTTTACTATGTAGTTTGTGAAATGTAAGCGGTGTTTCTTAACTCCCACCTATTACTTTTACAACAGTCAATGATCTTGTTCCACTTTCTTCTTTCTCTTAAGTTCTTCTTCCATTTATTTGTTGTGTTCTTTCTACTTTGTCAGAATATGTAATGCTTACATACTATCTTTCTCCCATGTGTCTACTTAGTACTAGTTTCAGTTCTACAATTAAACTTACTTAATACTCATTCACTTTCTGTTCTTTTTAATAAGCTTCCCCAGTCATCTTTTGCTTCGATGAAGTTTGTCTTGTAACAGACTGTTCATGAAGACCTCATGAACACAGTAAGTATAACTTGAGTTTTTTTCACTCAAAGATATTTATTTTATAGGCTTATTTATTTATTTATTTACTGTAGAGATGGGTTATTGCTATGTTGCCCAGGCTAGTATCAAACTTTTGGGCTTAACTGATCTTCCCACCTTGACCTCCCAAAGTGTTGGGATTACAGCCATGAGCCACGTTGCCCAACCTATTTTATAAGCTAGATACTTGAAGGGTAATTTGTCTGCATATGAAAACTTTGGCTCACTTTTTTTCTGGGTTTGATAAAATATTATTTTAGAAATTTTATCTTGTTTTTTATATTGCTCTTGAAAAGTCTGGAATGAGCTTAACTTTTTTCCATACAATTTTATGTTTTGTCTTGGTTTCTTAATGATTTTGTTTTTGTCTTTAAAGCCTAATAGTTTTTCTAAGGTATGTCTCAGAGATATTGTTCTGGGTCAGTTTTCTCAGGTACACAATGGTCTCTATCAGTTTTTAAATTAAAGTTTTCTTTTGAAAGTTTTGTTAGATTACAGTTTTCAATATTGTTTTTATCTGACTGCTTTGTTTTTCTTCTTCTAAGATTCTAATTATATGTGTGTTGAATCTTCTTTGTCTGTCTTTTATTTCATCCACTATCTCTCTAGCTATTTTTACTTCTTTATGTAATTTCATTTTTATGGTTGTTTTTTCTTCTCTTCTTTAATACTTCTTATTAAATGTTCATTTGAATCTATTATTCCTTGAGCAGTTTGTAATTTATTCCTTTTTGGGGGGGAATAGTTTATCCTTTTCTTAAATGTCTTTCCTGAATTCACTAAACTTTTTTTTTCCTGTGACAATTTTATTTTTTTAACCATTTCTATTCTTAGTTTCTGCATTTTTGATTCTTACTTTTTCAAAAAAAATCTTTTCAAATTGTTGTTTGAAGATTTTAAAGTCAGACTCATGTGTTGTATTATGAAGTTCTCCTATTTTGTGGCTTGTTATTTATTTGTATTTTTTGAGAAGAAATTTTCTCAGCTGAAGTCTTTGATTCACATCTGTTTTCCTCTTTGAATAACCTGTATAACATTTACTTGGTTGTTTTCTGCTTCTAAGTATCTAGTGGATAAAATTCCTCACTTGAGAGCAATGTCTTTTAGTTTATTGAAATAGTTCATGGATACTATTTTTTCTTTTGGTGAGGATTTCTGGTTTTCTTCTTTTGTTTCTGTAAGATTGTTACTTCCCTCTCCCTTATATTTTCTTTTTCCTTTTCTACCATATCTCCTCAAGAGTCACCATTCTTTTCTGTTTATTTTTCTTCTTCAGAAGTAGTTTTACTCTAAGATTTTCACCTCCAGTTATTCTCACTATTAAGTACCTTTCCTACAGCTAGTTCTGTAAATCCAAGTCTCAGATCAATGCTTGGACATTTAATCTTAGAACTTATTTTTTCCCCTAGGTGTACTTTGTACTTTTTCTGTACTTCATATATTTATTCTATTTTCCCTTTCATGGACTCTCTTAAACTTCCTCTCTCTTATTCGTCCCACCCGCAGGTATACAACAGCAGTGCTGAAGTGGGAACTGTTGGAATTGGGTGTTCATTTCTTTACTTACAAGTAATTTAAATTTTTTGACATTCTCTACCTTTTAATACTGCTGAATATGTGTGTTATTGTGGTTTTACTTGCATGCCTTGTTGTTCTTATGTGTGTGAGTGTGTGTGTGTGTGTGTGTGTGTGTGTGTGTGTGTGTGTGTTTTGAGTTGGAGTCTTACTCTGTTGCCCTGGCTGGAGTGCAGTGGCACACTCATAGCCACCCCAGCATCCACCTGCAGGGCTCCGGCGATTCTTCCGCCTCAGGCTTCCAAGTAGCCGGAACTACAGGTACATGCTACCATGCCTGGCTAATTTTTTTACTTATTGTAGAGATGAGGTCTTGCCAAGTTGCCCAAGGTATTCTCGAACCTGTGGGCTCAGGCAATCCACTCACTCACTCGGCCTCCCAAAGTGCTGGGATTACAGACTGAGTTACAGAGTCCAGCCTCTTATGTTTTTTGAGGTAGCGTGCAAAGATATTTAGATTCAGGCAGTCACCATTATCCTCCATACATATAGTTTTAAATAAGGTTCTAGAAATTTAGGCTATGCTAGAAAATATTTGACACGATCTCCATGTGCACTCTCTTAGTAAGACATGCCTATCAGCCTGCAGGTTACTATATTTGGGATATACCCAACTCTTTGTAGCAAAACAATAGTGTTTTGTTGTCCTAGAAAATCACCTTTCTTTGAATAAGTTATTATGTTTCAAAAATGTTTTTCATATATATATAATAGAAACAAATTGGAGGGAGTATATCAAGACTCAACCTTGGGATTTTGCTGTATTATCTGGTTTGTTTATGGTTTAATTGAGTAGCTTTCCAACTCTTCGACTCTTCCTCTCTTACTTATGGTGTAAAAATTTTGCCTACTCTAAGTTTAGGAAAGTTGAATGTGTGAGTATAGGGAAGAATGAATGTTTGGGTACACAGCAGAATATGAAGATATGTATATCATTTGAAGGGATTGGTAAATTGCCACCACTAGAAAATAAACTACCAGGTTAGTTGATATAAAAGTGTTAGAAAAGTTTGCAACAATGAAGCACTAACTCTTCGGAGCCTACCAACTGCCTATGAAATAAGATCCAATCATGTGTGATGCCTGCTTGACTCTTAATGAACCATTCTACAGGACAGTTCACCCAGAAGGGTGCTGCCAGCCTGTGACAATGTGAGTACTCACCAACAGTCAACAGTTGATTAATCTACTGCTTGCATGGATTTTTTTAAATAGTCTTGTATTATAATGGTTTTTTATTTACTCTAAAATATCTGTTGAGCACTTAGGTTCCTGTTATCATGGAGCATACATTCTTAAGGGAGAAAAAATATATACAAATTAACAAATAACTACCAAATATTATTTCCAACAGTAAAATGTTACAAAAAGGAAAACAACAGTGTGATGTGTTAGAGAATGGCTGAGTTAGGGACTGTGTATTAGTAGTGTTGATACAAAAGTCTTCTCTGAGAGGTGACATTTAAGACTGGATTTAAAAAATCACATATAGTCAATCATGAAGAACCAGGTAAAGATCTTTTATAAATAGAAATAGCAACAGAGATTGGCACATTAGAGGAACACAGAGAAGGCCAACATGGCTGGAGCATAGTAAGCAAAGTGCTGAATTATTTGAGATGAGATCAGAGAGGTAGGAAAGAGCCAGACCATCTATAATGGAAAGGAGTTGGACATTCAAACTGTAATTCAAGGCCATTAGAGAGTTTAAAAAGTGAGAGTGACATAAACTGATATGTGTTTTTAAATGATCACTCTGATTTTTTGAGGAAAACAAATAGCTGGGAGACATGCATGAAAGGAGCGAAACCAATTAGCAGATTATTGCACTAGGCTTAGAAAAAGATAATGTTAGCTTTGATCAGAGTGACAGCACTGGTGAGACATTAGAATATAATCTGGATGAGAGTTAATATGAATTATTAGTGGATTAGTTAGGTGAATGAGGGAATGGCAGGAATGAGGGATGACTTCTGGATTTTGGATTTGTACAACTAATGAAACATTGGAAATATAATCAAAACAAATTGCCATTTTATGCTGCGGGAGTTGTTGCTGATAGTATGGTTTTAAAATGAGAGGTGAAAAGTACAGAAAAGCTTAAAAGGGGACTGCTAAGAAGCTTCCATTTTCTTTTGTTGCATCAGGTCAGAATTCATTGTTTAGTTTTACAGTTTTGTTCAGGTCAGCAAGGCCTCAGTTGGTGGCTGAAGAGAAGTTGCCCGTGCCACAACATGCAGCAGCCTGTATGCCTCTATTCAGTAGTGTCGTAGGAAAGTCTTTTCTGAGAGGTGATATTTAAGATTAGAGTTGAAAAATCATAGGCAGTCATATGTAGAACTAGAAGAAGAGCTTCTAAAAAAAAAAAAGGAAGAGCAACTGAGTTTGGCACATTTGAGGAACAGAAAGAAGGGTAATGTGGTTGGAATATCATAAGCAAGGTATTGAGTGGTTTGCGATGAAGTCAGAGAGGTGGGGAAGAGTTGGACATTCATTCACACTGTAATGTAAAGCCACCAGATAGTGTTAATTGGGAGAGGAGTTAGGTAAGCTAGGACTCTTAAAGTGAAAGGGTAAAGAGTATTGGGTCATTCTAGCTCCAACAACTCTGCATTTCTCATCAATTCTGTTGTTGTCCAAATCTCCTTTGCATGGAATCGTGGTGCATATGAAAAACTTCCATTTCTCGTGCCATTTTCAAGCTTAGAATGTAAATGAATTACCAGTGTCTTTTTTTCTCTTTGTACCTAACCTGATTTATGTCTTATTTCTTAGAGTTCATATTAGAAATTTGCTAGCTAACTACAGAATTCTTGATACTATAAGAACTACTCTAGTAGGATGCTATCATGTATGCTACTATTTGATAGTATAAGAACTACTAAGAATTTAGAGTGAAGAATAAGGTTACATAGGGAACATAGCAACACAACATAGGGAAAATTCAGACATTTGGGTAAACAAGTGGTGTGGCAGGCAGCTTCCAGCAATATGTATTATAAATACACATGTCAATATGTAATCAGTCAACTCCCTCCAATTAGACTGCCAGTTAGAGGGGAATCCAGGCTTTGAGCCAATCTTATTTCAATGCTAAATTTAATTTCTTTCTTGAGAAAGGGATTATGTCCACCTAAATGCTAAAGTAAATTTTCTCTTAAGCAGAGCTTCTCATTTGAGAACTGAGTGATTGCTAAATGCTCAGATTTACTAGAAGTAGGTAATGCTTTCTTCTTAAGCTATGCTTTGTGCTTTCCTTGTGTATTGAGATATTCGTGGCTTATGTTCCTCATATTATCACAAAAGACTCAAAAGAGTGGCAACAGAAGTGAGAGAATGGCATTTCTGACCTCATTCCCTTCAGAAATAATAAGCAAAAATTCAATCCTGGGATTTGAATTCTACATATTTTCTACTTGTCTAGGGGGACTTAGAGTTTTCAGTGGTTTTATTTGTTGCTTGCCTTATTTCTCATAACTAAAGTCATGAGAACTTCAGGTTAACACATCATGGAGATAATAAGCAACAGAGATGCTCTTTCTATAGTAGGTTACTGTTAATGTTTTGGCAAAAATTTACAGTTCTATGTCACACAAGTATAAACAAACTACAAAAAAAGTAATTCCACTATTAAATGATATCTATGCTATTTTTTATCCTCTTTTTATCTAGTTAATTTCTATTTGTTTTTAAAGATCTCATTCTTATGACATCTTCTCTGAAGGCTTCTCAACATGTAATAGAAAGTAAAGGAAAGTAACTTTTTTTTTTTCCAGTTCCAGCTAGGATACTCAATCAACCAAACATAATGTTTATCTTTAAGAAGCTTTTATTTGTAATGAATAAATGCCTATAACAAAATTTCATATTGTCATGATATATTTATATGTAAAATTATGGAAGTACAGAAGTGGCTGTATGTGGGTATGCGAGTGAGAAGAATGAGTAGAGATTTCATGAAAGAAGGTACAGGTAACAAAATTTTGAATGACAAACATTTCACCTAGTTGAAAACCATCTAGGTGGGGAAGAGGAATAGTTTCAAGGTTGAGAGAAAAACAGGTGTGAAGACAGAGTTGAGCAAAAAGCAAGGCACTAAGGATGCTGCTTTGCTTGTGTTGCTACTTCTTTAATACCTTCCTTTTCACAGACAACAAATGTTAATTGAGTAGCCACTATGCTCCGTGAGTTGTTTATTCCATAAAACTTAAATTCAAGAGAAGAGGCAGAGTAGGAATATTCTATAAGATAGGCAATAAACCAAATGAACACATAAAATGTGTATTATTGTAGTTGATGAAACATGCCTTAAGAAATATGAGTTAAGAAAAGGGGTTGAAGAGCTCTCAGGTGGGGTGGGGAAATGCCAGTTTTAGATGGGATGATTAAAAATAGGTTCACTGAGAGAGTAATATGTTAATATAAATCTGAAAAAGGTTTTCATGGAGAAAACAGTGAAGATAATTTCAAGAGGGGATGCTAGCAAGTGCAAAGGCTCTACAGTTGAAGTTTCCTTCATTTATTTGAGGATTAATGGGGAAGTCCTTATAGTTTCTAATGAAATTTTCATCATCTTCATGCTTATGATTTAGTCATAATCAACTCATCTCAATTCGTAAGCATTCCTTGCTGTTTTACACTATACATCTTTCACATTTTTTTTCTAACTCAGAATGCTATTTACACCCTTATTTTCCTGGGTATTCACAATCTTTCCTTTTAGAGTCCACCTAAATGTCATCTTAACTTCCTTTCCTTCTCCCAGGCATATTGGGATGCTGTTTTCATAATGCTCCTTTGTAACATGTATTGAGGTAATTAGTTTAGTTTTGGATATTTTGAACTTAAAGTGATAGTTAATCAACCAAGTAGAGACAGTGACTAGAGAAATGGATGTATGAGTTGGCAGTGCAAACTCGATCCAAGGTTGGATTTAGAAAAATCATCTTATAGGAGGAATTTGGAGCCAGAAGAATTTATTATATCACAGAGGATAAAAGATAAAGTGATAAGAAAGTCAAAAGCTAGCTACACAGTTTTTTATAAAATTAACAGTGAGAGATAGGCTGAAAAAGAGGATTTAGGAAAGAAGATTTAAAGTTCTTAGAGAACTAGGAAAGAATATCAGTAGAAAATTGAAAAGTTATGTGAGGGCCACATGTGTGGATCACAGTGGAAATTTTTTAGTTCTCAGTGTAATTAAAGGAAAATGCAAGGTCAGAATGGCTTTCTATGAGAAAGACTTGAAAATAACTTCATAATAAGGGGAAGTTTGTAGAAAAATAGATATTGATAATGCAAGATATATAAACAATAATTGCTAGAAAGGCAACAGAACAAGTGTGGAAAAATATAAAAAGCAATCAAGAAAAACAATCTTGTTGGTTATAATTGCAACAAATCGGACCTCAGTTGGAATATCCATGAAAATTCAGTGAAAATTTGCAAAGTTACAAAAACTTAGTAAACTAATATCAGACAATAATTTGTCAATCTCTGGGTGGATTTCTTTCTGACTCTTAGTTTCTCACACTTTTTATAATGAACATGTATAATTTGTTACATTATGTTGGGTTACCCAGGAAACAGACTCTAAGATGCGGGCAGAAAATGTACTGGGTAAATGACTTAGTATAGCTATATTTTTCTTTTTGCCCTTAAGCATAGTTATAAGAACAGTTTTAAAAATCTTGCCTGTAATTATAATATCTGACTTTTCTCTTGAGTATCAATTACATTTTGGGGTTTATTGGGGGGGTTAGGTGGGGGTAGGGAGATAAGCACATCTAGTAATTTTAAATTACATCCTGGACATTGTGGCAATGCATTCTGAATTCTGTTGAGTGTCTTTTTATGGGAGGAGGGGGAGTATTAATATGCTTTGTTTGTTTGTTTTAGGATACAGCTAACTTGGCTGCACTCAAATTCCAGACTCTGTTTCCCCCTGGGCAAGCAACAGCTGAAATCACTGCTAAATTCTTGTACTAGTTTCCTATGGTTATTATAGCAAATTACTACCACAATGAAAAACAAAAATTTATTCTCTCAGTTGAAGGAACAAGACGGTTTAAAACAACAGAAACTTACTCTCTCAAAGTTCTGGAGACCCAAATGTCCAAATCAGTGTCAATGGGCCAACATTAAAGTGTTAGCAGGGCTGCATTCTCTCCACAAACTCTAAAAGAGAACCTGTTCCTTGCTTCCTCTGGTTTTTGGTGACTGCTGGGATTCCTTGGCAAATGGCTGCATCACCGCAGTCTTTAAGACCGGCATTCTCAAATCTGCACATCACCTTCCACCTTGTGTAGTAAAATCTCCCACTGACTCCCTCGTAAGGATAATTGTGATTGCATTTGGGACAATCTCAGCTGGATAATCCAGAATAATCTTCCCATCTCAAGAGCCTTAACTTAATCTCAACATAGACTGTCATTTAAGGTAACATTCACACAGGTTCTAGGGATTCAAGGGGGCAGTGGTGGTGGGAGGGGTGATTATTCAGCTAACTACAGTTCTTTTAGCCTTATCTAGGCTGCTGGGAGTTTACTATGTGTTTACACAGTTTAAGAGTCAGTTTAAGATTTGGATAAAATTTATATTCTGAATTGAGGACTTTCTCTGGATTAGCTTGTCTCACGCTTCTCTTCTGCTGTCTTCTAGAATTCTACCCTCTGTTTCTTCAGGACAAAAAGACTGTGCCTTTGTTGTTGTTGTTTGAGATTTAGCCATCCTGTTTGGACTTTACCAAAGTCTGTCCTCAAGACTCTATGAAATAGGAAGTAACCCCTTTTAACATATAGTCACTTCTTAAGTTTCTGCCTGCTTTTGGCTATTCTTCAGTGTCCCCAAGTAGGTATTTTTTTTTTATTTCCTCCAGAATTTATAGTTTTTCCTAAGGGTAGGTAGTCCAACAGTAGCTACTCCTCTATTATTGACAGCTGAAAGTCCACATTCTTTTTAAGAGCACATGGGACATTTACAAAAAAATGCATTTTGGATTATAAACAACACCTCCACAAATCACAAAAGGTTGAAATCCTTTAAGTGTATTTTTCTGGTAAGGAAATTAAAATAACAAAGCCAAATTTGTATTTGAAATGATTAATGCAATTTCTAAACACTGTGGAAAATTGACAAGGAAAAAGTTTACAGCTCATCAACAATCAGGAATAAAAATTAGATTATAAAAGCAAATACAATAGATGTTAAACATAATTAAGGATATTATGAGCAGCTTATGCCCTATAAGTTTGAAATAGACAAATTCTCTTCTCTTTTCCTTTCCCCTTGCTCCTCTCCGTCATTTGAGGGGTGGTGGGCAGCATTTATATTTGAATACAAGTACATTTAACTTTGCCCCTTATAGGAAATTGAGGTTTCCAGTCCTTTTGCTGTCCTCTTAGCTAGTTATTAGTGGAGAATAGAACAAAGATGCTATGGTTTAAATGTATCTCCCCAAATTTATATGTTGGAAACATAATCCCCAGTGCAATAGTGTTGAGGAGGTGGGACCTTTTAAAGGTGATTAGTCAGGTTCTGCTCTTATGAATAGATTAATGCCTTATGGTGGGAGTGGGTTAGTTATAAAAGAATGGGTTCAGACCCAATGCCTCCTTCTTCTTCCCCCCTTCCTCCCCTTCTCCCTCTGCCATGGGATGATGTAGTAGAAAGCCCTCACCATATGCCAACTTCTTGACCTTGGCTTCCCCAGCTTTCTGTGAAGAATCAATTTCTGTTCTTTATTAATTACCTAGTCTCAGGTATTCTGTTGTAACAACACAAAACAAACTAAGGCAAAGATCTTCTAATGTCCGGTCCTATGTGCACTTTAGATGGTGAAGGTATCCATTCTTTCAAAGAGCTATTCAGAAAATAGATTTTCAATGTCTATAATGAGAGTTGGTGATGAAAGGAAAGAACATATTAATTAAGGTTGGGAGTGGAAGTTCACTAATAATATCTGACTGCCAACTGTCCATGAATAACGAAGACTAAAGCTACAATTTAACAACTGAATTAAACACTATCCACTTCCCATGAGTTGTATGAGTTGAAAGAATTTGAAGGACATATTGCCCACGAACTAAGGAATAACATGTTCTTTTGGTACATTACACATTGATTCCTACTATACAAATGGAGCAGTGTAAAAGCAAAATCAGTGGACTCTATAGTGAAACAATGGAATCTGTTTGAAGGGATCTTTGCAATATTAGCATGTGGCTTTTTCTGTAAATTTTCCCTGTTGGTACACAGCAGCCATTGCCAAAATTAAGGAATTCTAATCTTACTCTTAATTCCCAGAAAGACTGCAATGACTCTGTGTGAGTAGCAAGTTGTTTCTGTGGGCTGTATTTTCTAAATTTAGTATTCAAAAACTATTTTCCCAACCCAATCTCCCCACCATGTGGTACGTGTGTGTGTGTGTGTGTGTGTACACACACATGCATGCTGCACTGTGCATCCCTTTGCCTGCATTCCCGATTGGCTGTGTAAAAGCTAGGTCAGTGGGCTGATGATCTTTGAGATGCTGCAGGCTGGGTTTAGCATAACTCTCTTTAAACCAGTCGGTAGAGCCTTTCTGCCTTTTTGCTGTACTGAATGCAGCTGAAACCTGACTGGAAAAGAACGCTTTTCCTTCTTCTCCCCCTTCTCTGCCGTACAGGCATGTTGGGAGCTGCTCTCCTGGGAAGCTTCGAAGTGAGGAAATGGTGGGTGGAGCAGAGTAGAAAGAAAGAGAAACATGCTGTGGAAAGCAGTATTGCTGCTGTAGTGTCCTTCCTCTCACTGAGATTTAATCACTGGGTGGAGGCAATTGGAATGTTTGAAGAAGGAGGGCCAGTGCTGAGAGGAGAGAGGAGGGGATGACATGATAATTCATTAATGAGGCTGAGGAAGTTTAGCAAAGCAATGCTCAATAAATTGTGTTATGAAATTCTGTGAGCAATGAGGGAGTCAGAGCCATGCAGGGAACAAGGCAAATTGTCCCACTGTTTCTTTTGAAAGTCTGCAGATAGATTCTACGTTGGGTGGCCAGATTAGAGAAATTCAGACTATTGTTTCTGTAATTCCGTTTTTTTCCTCACTTTGGGGACAAGAAGTACCAGAGGCAACCTGCCCAGCGGGCCACTCAGTTTCCAACAGCTTTCTACATAGCTCAATGCCAGTGCCAATTACTTGGATCCCAGCCTCATGAGGCAGACCCCAGACTTATCAGCAAATTGAGTCTCAGCTACTGACAAGTTCTTCTTGATTTCTGGTTAGAGTGGCAAACTTCCATATATTTTTATAGATGTTGGAAGATGAGCACATCAATTGGGTCAGTACTGAAAGCTTCAAAAGACTGAATTCAGGGAGGAAAAAGGGCAAGAATTCTGATGGAAGAAATACCAGAAACAGTTATTGTTCATGTGGTGAAAGAAGTAATGAAGGAGTAACTTGAAGGTCTGGGGTCTCTAGATGCAGCTTTTCTCCTAAGTAGTCAAATAACCTTGGAGAAATGGTGTCTCTCCACAGAATAA
This sequence comes from Tarsius wallacei, assembly GCA_963574415.1. Lineage (NCBI taxonomy): Eukaryota > Metazoa > Chordata > Mammalia > Primates > Tarsiidae > Tarsius > Tarsius wallacei. Next base: position 41,088 of record CAUYQG010191428.1, read on the forward strand.
TGAGTGGAACACATTTCTAATATTCTTCAAACTTTCATGTTTGAGGTATATACTGGGTGTCTCCTAGATCCAAGCACTATATACAAGCCTATTATTTTTTATTACCTTTGTTTTTGGAAAGACACTTTTTCTCCTTGGCTACTTCCATTCCTCAGCTGTGAAATGGGGCTGGTAGAGACTCTCTTGCTTACTTGAGGACACAGAGGGTGATTGTATCTGAAAATGATCTGAGAAATCTAAAATGCTCTGCAGCAGTCACCCCTCATACATTCATATGCATCCCAGGAACAGGTGAACAGATTTTGCTCTCTGAGATAATAACCAATACCCTGAAAACACACTGTTTTACCAGAAAATATGTGATGTGCCTGATCCAAATAGAAATTATCCTAATGCTAATCTAGAGATGTGTGTGCACACACACAGAGCTGCTAATTAGTTTAGTAAATATACAAAGTAACATTGTCTGCTTGAAGAATAATGAATGTACTCTACGAGAGTTTGTCTATCGCATTCATCACTATATTTATAATAGTAATATTTGTTGAATGAATGATTGAATTAATTAAGCAATGAAAGAATGCAGACAGTAGAGATTTCTCCAGAAGACCTTTCGTTTTCACTGTCAATTCCTGGGCTACCTTCAATGTTTAGGTTTTTTCTTTGGTACTTCACCTTCTTCTCTGCTTAAATTTTTTTTTTTTTTGATTTGGCATCTCACTCTGTCACCCAGGTTGTTATGGCCACCCCAGAGTCGACCTCCTGGGCTCTGGTGATCCTTCTGCCTCAACCTTCCAAGTAGACAGAACTATAGGTGCGCGCTACCACGCTCAGCTAATTTTTGATTTATTGTAGAGATGAGGTCTCGCCAAGTTGCCCAGGTGGGTCTCGAACCTGCGGACTCAGGCAATCCACTTGCCTCAGCCTCCCAAAGTGCTGGGATTACAGGCTGAGCCACCGAGACTGGCCTCTGCTTAAATCTTAGGGAGAGTGTTGGAGCTCATTTTGAATCAAAATAATTTATGCTTAAGAATCAAAAGATATTAATGTTGAAAATACACATTCTTTATTAAGATATTTTACTATTTTAATTGCTTCCTGAACCCATCTTTAGCAAGAGCAAAGTATTATTCTTCTTTAGTTCTGTAGCACCTAACACAGAGTGTGGCACAGAATCAACGCTCAGTAATTCATGAATGATTTGTCCAACTCCATGGAATGACTGGTATAAGTACCAGGGATAGAAGTGCAAGAGTAATGGGAGTATTGTGTAATACTTGACTTGGGGGGTTTTGAAACTTGCCATTGCATTTGCAGTCATTCCAGTTCAGTGTAAGATGGTTCTCATCACACAAATCATGTAAATTATCTGTATTTTAGCAGTAATTTAATCACTGTAAGTTTTCCAAGGATCCCTTCCCACTTTGAAATATATTAATCTGGGCCTGGCGTGGTGGCACATGCCTGTAATCCCAGCACTTTGGGTTGAGGTGAGGGGATTGCATGAGCCCTCGGGTTCAAGAACAGCCTGGGCAACTTGGCTAGACCTCATCTCTACAATAAGTCAAAAATTAGCCAGACATGGTAGCGTGCGCCTGTAGTTCTGGCTACTTGGAAGACTGAATCCAGCAGGTCGATGCTGGGGTGGCCGTGAGCATGCCACTGCACTCTAGCCTGGGTGACGGAGTAAGACTCCAACTCAAAAAAAAAAAAAAAAAGGAAAAGAAAAGAAATACATTAATCTGAATTCTCCAGTGTTATGAAGAAAACATTTTATGAAGAATAGTATCTGATAGTAATAACCATAGGTACTAAACTGAGGGTCTGCACTTATTTAGCATTTAATAACAATGTCATCTTCTCTAACAGTTGTCCAGTGTCCCAGGCCTATCATAAGCTCTTTGAGAAAGGGAGTTGTATCTTATGCTCAGCAATAGTTAAGATGGCTACTTAATTTAGGTGGAGAAAGAATTTGCCTATTTGCAGGAAGGAGGCAACTTGATTCCTCACAAGACACTATATTAAGCCACTCCCTACCTCTGTTTTCACTTGTGGTCGTTCTTTAATTTAAGGAGTCTCTTAAATTCTATAACTTCCAGATTCTACTCAGATAAATGGCAGAAATGGCAACTGGGGACAAAGTTTTTTTACTCTGTGCCCTTCACCTAAAAGTCAGACCTGGGATCACCTAGGTTTGGAGGGAATATACATCCTCTTAGTGTTTGAGCAGAAAAGACATAGTGTACTAACATGAGAATATCAGTAGATAGGTAACAGATTGGTTCAGTATCAGTTTGTCTGGTAGCGATTATTTTAGGACTCTTGCCACCAACTAAACTGCCCAAGGCAATTTGACCTTAAGTTCTTTCCTTTACTCTTTTTTGATAAATTATTATGCAGCACTCTCCCATTTAAAAAACTATTTCTACCAGGGGATATTTGGTGGTGGTAGTGGTGGGGGCGGGTGCTGAGGGGAGTTCTGTATTACAGAATAAGCAGTTCATCCTTTTCTCTACAAGAAAAACCGCGGTGTTACATTTGGGCAACAGTGGAAATTAAACGAAATCTTCACACCTTTTTAATTTCCTTGTGATTATTTATTTTTCGCTTAAGTATTTTTTTATTTCTTAACCAGAGTCCATGCTTCCCTATGAGGCACTGCCTCTAATATTTTTCGCCTGACAAATCTTCCAGAGCAGATGGTCCCTTCACTTCAGGGAAGCTCAGGAAAGTGCTGGGTGTCTGGTTCTGCCCGGCCCCTCCTTCCCTCTTGGGGACTCAAATGACTACTCATCAAGCCAGTTTCCCTCCTCTCAGGGGTCCTTGATCCAGTAGCAGTAGGTTTGGGTTCTAGGCACTGCGGAGACCCTTTGCAGTCGGGTTTAGCGGCTACTCCAGTCCGCAGCCAGCGCTGGTCCTGGGGGTGAGAATGATATCCCCCCTGTCCAATCAGGGACGCGAGGCTCTCTGCCGTCCCACCCCTCTTTCCCCGCTGCCCCAATAAGCACTCTAGAAGGCCGGGCTTGTGCTGTCAAGTAGCAAGGGTGGGCTCCGCCGAGACGAGGAGGGGCGCCGGGTGGGGAGATGCGCTCCCAGGTGTTTGCAGCGGAAGTGGGAAACCTGTAGGGTATGGTCCAGCTGTGCCGCGCCGAGGCGAGCGGGAGCAGGGAACAGGTAGGAGGCAGGACTTTTCCTTCTTTGCAGACGAAAAATAAAGAATGCGCATTTCCATGCTGTTGCCTCCCTTCCCCTTCCCCCAGCCCCACCCCGCCCTCGTCACCCCCAAATCCCCTGTGGTCGCTGCAGCGCTCGTCGTGAAGTACGGAGTGGGAAGGATGGGGTGGGGGTTGTCGGGGTGCTGGAATGGAGGGGTGCAGGATGCTGTCGCCCGGCGGTGACGGACAGGGAAGGGCGGCGTGCCCTAGGAGGGGGGAACCGAGCCCGGGATCTGTGTCTCGTCAACTTTCCTCTCGGAGGCTGCGGCTGCCACCGCCAGGGACTCGCCCTAGGGATGCCATGTCGACCCGGCAGGGGAAGGATTGGGGGAGCAGACATGTCAGCAGCTCGGAGACCGCAGGTCTCCAAAATCGCGAAGCGCTTCTGCTCCTCACGCCTGACCGCACCTACTCATCTTCCCCATCCTACCTGGGCTCTAGACTCTAGCACAGAGTCAAAAACAGAAAAAAGGAACATATTTGTTCCCTGCCCCCTCAGTTAAGATCTAGCTTCCTTCGGGAGTTGGGGGTGGGGAAAAATCCCTGCAACTCAAAGGGCATTTTCCGATTAATTACATCTCTTTCGAGAAGACACGGGCCATTCTACCCGATCTGCGGCAGACTGGGGAGGGGTGAGGCAGCCTCTTCTTTCCTAGCTTGGCGTTGTCCATTGGGAACCCCCTTCTCACCTAGTTTCTAAAAGGTGGCCTTGGTCCGAGGGATTCCTAGGGAGTCGAGTGATTGTGCCCGGATGGGCTCTGAGCAGCTGGGAGGCAGCCTCCCCGGGCAACCGCAACTGGATAGTAGGTGTTGGCCCGCTGCCGGTTCCTGCTGGAGTCAGATTGCTGGAAGCATTAGGCAAAAGAATTGCAGAGAAATCAGACGTTGCATCAATCCCAGGGACTGATGGCAGCCTGCTTTGAAAATTCCTGAAAAATTGGGATGACGGGAAGGAGGGAGAGGGAAGAACTGCGACCTTTTCTCGTTTTCCCGTGCCAGATCCAGCATGGGCATTTGTGCGTGTGGTTGTGTATGCAACATCTCCAAGGTGGAGCTATATATAGCTCCTGCAAACCCAGCCTGGTTTCCCTGCTGCTGAGCCGGCTGCCTTGGCCTTCTGAAGCAATCTGGAAGCACTGAGTGGGAGGGGCAAAAGAAATCAAATTCTCCACTGGAGGAAAAGCCAGAGACGAGGCACTCACTGCCTAAACCCTGCATGAAATAATGTTTTTGTAACCGACGTAAAGATCAATATTTTCAAATATTATTTTGAGTGCATTCTTAGAGTGCTAACTGGTCTTCATCCATTTCCCTGCATTTTTCAGCTTCACAGCATACATGTGAATCTTACCAGCCTGAAGTGCAACACACATGAAATACATACAAACCATATCTAGGATATTTTTTTAGACTCATCAGAGCATAATGATTCGGCTATTTGGTAGTAAAATTTATGTGGTGGTAACTTATAGCTAGCAGCATTTGGGGATCTGGAAATGGATCCATCCACTTTTATGGTGCAGAACTTAAGAACTGGTAGAACCTCTAGATTGGATATATTTCTTTGTACATATTTTACTTGTGAACCTGATATTTAGATTTGTACTGCTGCTTCATATCATATCTATTTGTGCTACATGAACTTTCTTTTGTAGATAAATGTATGTGCATTTATTTTTCCCATTGCTTGGAATTATTTAATTCTAATGATAGCCTTTTCATTTTCACACATGAGAAAACTAAGATTCAGAGAATATAAGTGATTTACTTAATGTCTTCCCAAAATTTAACTCTAATACTCCAACAACCTACTGTGTAGTTATACAGCTACTGCATAGCGGTTTCCCCTCAAATAGAATACTTTTCAGCATCCCATGTTTATTGGTCCTGGAAACAAAATTCAGTCAATGTTGATAACCAGGCACAATGTAAGACAAATTTATTCAGTTCTGGTATGAGATGTATCCCCACAAAGTTCAGTTTTTAGGATACAATTCTAATTTGCCAAGTCATTTTGAAGATAAGTGGTTTAATCTATCAAGCTAACCATCACAGGCAGTGGCAACTGGCTTTTAATTTTGGCACTGCAACTTCCTGGTTATCTGATTTGGAGCAAGTTAATTAAACTCTTAGAGTTGGTTTCCTTGTCTTCAAAAAGAGTAGTAGCACTGAATTTTTAGATTGCTTTGAGAGTTCAATAAAATATATATATGATTTTACCACAGGAGTGGGTGCATAATGGGCCATTAATAAATAGGGCTACTATTAATTGTAACCGTAACAGTACACTGGTATGTATCAACTAAGTGTATATTTAAAATTCATGACTCTAACACAGAATGATCACCTTTCTCTGGAATCTCTATTAGATTATTTACATTTGGAAATCTAATCATACTCAGTCGTATTTTGTTGCTTAATCCATATGTAGATGTCTGATTTATTTTCTTTTTCTTTTTTTTTTGTATGTCTGATTTGTTTTCTAATTAGGAAAGTACTTTAGCTTATATTTTTGTATGTCCCACCACACAGTTCTAAACAGCCTTAAAGATTCTTGTTTAGGTAGCATCACCATAAGAACTTGAATGTGTGTTACAGTGACTTGGGAATAATCTATTTATTGATAGAAGACTATGCACTAGGAACTATGGAAACTTTCATTAGTTTTTTTAATCTCCTCCATGAGGAGTAATAGATGATGTGAGGTATTTCTATATCCTTCCACAGAATGATTCAATTTTCCAATAGGGGTTATGACTATGTACTGGCTATGCTGTATATTCTCTCGTATTGTGTACTCCGTGAGACCAAGTAGATACTGAGTTAATAGATAGACAAGTCATGTTTTCCTCTACAAAACATGCCATATAAATTACCTTATTTTAAAAACTCAACAAGTGTCCATCTATTTCTACATATAAGTTGGCCATGGTCTGCATCTTATCCCAGAATCTATCCTAAGCAGCCCATAAGCTCCTCCTCTTAAGCCCAATGTTTGTTTTCTTTTTATTGGTGTATTATTCATTGTTCTTCTCTTCTCACCTGCTGTTTTCCACATTGTCCATCTCCTCCTTGAAGTTTTGCTTTTAGATACCACAATGCTCAGATGTTATAACTTTCCCCAACCTTCCTTTTTTTTGTCTCCTCATCTCCTTTTTGTCTCTATCTTTCAAATAAACCTCTGAAATTGATGACTGTTTATTTTACTCAAAATAAAATTCTCCTTGTGCATTTCCATTGCTAATCTCTTCCCCCATCAGCCATTTCAAAATGCTGTCCCAGTAGCCAAGAGCACAAACTTTGGGAGGAAGCTTGCAGGTGTTAACATTTATGTATCATGATGCAGATAAGTGAACACCAGCAAGTCAATTGGGGATTATAATAGCACTTACTTAAGAGCATTTTTAATATTAATTGAGATAATGCATGTAAAACATTCAAAACAGGGTTTGGCCCATAGTAATTACTCACAAATAGCAGCTATTAGTAGAAGTACTGTTTACAGCAATGATAATGTACATAGTGAAAACTGCTTTTGCTTTTTCACTACCAATAGAGCTTTTAACAATGAATGCTTCAACAATCTGGTTTATTGTTAGCCATTTTTTAAGACTTCCTTTCCTCTACTTCCAAGCGCCTATCATCTATTCAGTAATTAATTTATTCATTTTATTTTCAGTTCTAATTTATACCTTTCTCTGTTTTTTTTCCCCATTGCTAATTTCACCAGGCATTCCATGCTTGGATTAGTGCAGTAGGCAGTTTATCAAATCTTCCAGTGTGTAAGTCTATTTGCTTTAATCTAAAATGCCACATATTATTAGTACAATGTATTTTTAATTTCATTATTGCTTCTACTTGGCTTTGAAATTTTCAGCGTAATTTAGTTCATATCTTAAAGAGAACTGACTTTGGAGCAAAAGATGCTTGGGTTCCACTCCTGACAATAGAACTAATCAGTTGTGTGACCTTGAAAATATAGCAGAAGGAGGAGGGGGTATTATTTCACTTTGGTTACCAATGAATGACCTGTTGTGTAAAATTGCATTTAAAATCATATCTAACATTAAATTGAAAGTAACATTTTTATGATCAAAAGGAAATACAGAATCATTAAAGAACAATTGAGAATAAAGAAAATTCCACCAGTTTTCACCATATGGAGAGATTCTATCTCAATCTTCCAATCTTTTATCTGTGAATATATGAAGGTATTTTCAATATACAGATTTGAGTTTATGGTGAGTTAGTATTCATTTTTGTGTTTAGTTTTTTTTAGCTTAACATCATACAATAAACATGTATTCATTTCCTTTAATATTCTTATTAACATTTTTATGGCTGTCAATATTTTACTACATAGATGAAGACTTTAGATTTTTTTGGCTTTACAACCATGAAAATGAACATAAATATACATTAAAATTTGCATTCTTGACTATCATGAAAACCTCTTAGAAGTTACCAGAGCCACAGTATAACTATTTTAGCTTCTGAACACTTACTGACAAATTACTACCCGAAAAGTTTATTGGCAGATTTATACTCTGCCAGTAAGTGTACTGACTTGATCTTACTCTTATTAATACTTGGTACAATTGTTACAAAAAATTGTGGTCATTTGATAGTAGAAATTATGTATCTAGTTATTCTTTTAAGATGTGAGTCTATAATTTTGGATGAGTTCAAGAAATGTTATTATATTTATTGGCTCTTTGTATTTCTTAATTTGTGAATTTCATTGGACTTTCTTGGCGTATTCATATTTTCTTCACATAATAGGAAATCTGGTGTATTGCAAAAATTTTCCTCACCTTGTTTATTGCCACACAATGTTTTCTGACACACAGAAGTTTATAACCTTACTGTAGTTTAGTCTATAATTCTATTTGTGGGAGTGTCTCTCAGCTTTAGGTCTCAGAAAACTTGTCACCTAAGAAAGAATTGGATATAAAAACAATATATGAGGGTGCTGTGGCTGAACTTCTTTCTTCCTTTGAAGTGGAATTTGGCTTATGTATATCATGTGTATATCCCACTGTGAATGTCTCCTGGGGATACATAAAACACACTCTCGGTCTATTAAGATCCCATTATTCTTTACGCAGCCCTCCTGTGAAGTAAATAGTACCTTAATTCTTTCTGAGCTACTATTGTCCAATTCAGAAGTGCCACAGGGCAAAAATACACTACAGAAGATATTAATGACCAGGTTACTCAGCCAGAGCGGGGCACGTTGTTTGCACAATTATCTGAATGACTCAGGCACTAAATCTGCTTCTGCCAGGATTATCCAGATGGTCCTTAATTCACTGGATAATTGCTCACCGCTGTACTTGATTTTGATGGTGTAGACCTAAGCATGTCATGCTTCTCTTGCCCAGGACTGTTCTCTAAATGCTTTGGTTTGATCGCATTAGTTTACTCTACGAGAGGCAGGTTGTCTGGTCCCTAAGAGTACAGGTGTTAAGAGTTATACAGAGCTTTGCATAAAACCCAGCTCAGCTAGTTACTAGCTATGTGGTTTGAGGTAAGTCACTTAATCTTTTTAAGACTTTGTTTTTTGTGTAAGAAACAAACACATTTAGATTTCAGAGTCCCTACTTAAGTCTCCTTTCTTGTAATCTCCTTCTCCTAAGCACATTCTATACACCATAACCATAGTTGTCTTTTTAAAACCAATCTCATCATGTGTCTCCTCTGCTAAAAATCTTTTGACGGAGCTCCCTTTTTTTGTCTATAGTAAAATGTATGAAATCCTTTGCATTTCACCTAAAGTCTTTTATTAAATAGTTCCTGGTAACTTCTCTACAATCATTTTCTCATTACTCAAATCGATTTCATCTCTCCCACAGCGTCAGTCACACTGAGCTGTTTACCTCTCCTCTAACACATCATATTTTCACTTTTCTCCCAACACTATCCCTCCAAGTTCCCCATGTTCTGTTGTCTGCCATAAATTACTTGTCTCTTTGTCTACCTTGTAAATGACCTAACTTCCTCATGCCTCAGGTCAGGTGCCACTATTTCTATAAGGACTCCCCTGAATTTCCAGTCCCGAGCCTTTATTTGGTGCTTCAATAACAACCTGTGGATATCCTTACCATAGCATTTGCGTAGCAATGTAACTGGTTGTTTAGTTGTCTGTTACCCTCCCCCCAGTCTTCTTTGTGTTCAGTGAAAGACCTGACGTATAGGTGACACTCAATAAATATTTTCTGAAGGAATCAATCAAGAAGGTTAAGATTAAATTCGTTTTTAGGATTTCAACAAATGAAGGGTTCATATTTTTACCTTGGACACTAATCAATAAAAACTAGAAGCTATTCCAAGCTTCACAATATTTCAAAAATTAGCTTCCTGGTTTGTTGACTTACATGAAATAAATGAAAGAGAGTTTTTTAAAATAAGATATTTTGTAATGAAAAATAATTCTTAGGACATTCAATAATTTTAAAATGCTAAATCAGTAGGTAAAACTCTTTTACATAATTCTTAATTTTAGATAAAGGAGAAATGTGTAGTTGTATAGATAATGTAGATATATAGATTTAGCCATGTTGGAACCTAATATTGGTAAAATTAATTCCCCTTTCCTCTAATAAAATGTCTTCCATTGGTGTCATCCTTGGTAGGTTACAAAGCATGCTCATATGCACAACTTTATTTGATCCTTTGCAACAGTTTTGAAAGTTAAATTGAAAGACATGATTATCCACATTTACAGATAAAGAAATAAGCTCAGTAAAATAAGTAATTTGCTTAAGGTCACATGTTAGTGGCAAAGCTAAACAAGAAGAAAGGTGATCATATTCATAGTTGAGTGTTCCATGTATTATGCTTACCTAAAACATTTCACTTGAAAGATAACTGCCATTATTTTGTCTATGTGAGGGACAATGATCTTGTTCTAAGCAATCTAGTAAAAATTTATTACAGTAATACCTATACATAGTTTTCACTATAGTTTTTAACCACCTGAGAAGAAACGGGCTAGCAGAAGTCTTTGCTTTAACATATTTTAATGTCTTGTATTTAGTTAATTAATTGATCATTTATTTATGTTACACACACACACATTATAATACTTTTATGCTTTGGAATATATTTTTATTTTTGGTGACAAGTACAATGCTCTTTTCCTTTTTCTTAAATTATTAAAAAATTTTTTCTGAATTTTTTTAATTAAGTAGACAATGGTCAACTTTATTCCTCAGTTTGGCTTAGCATATAGTCTATACAATCTTGGAGAATCAGATGAGTCAAATATGAATTTTGAGCCATAGTACAAATATTGACAAAGAAATTTGCAAAAAATAGCCACTTAGCTAGAGCAGTGATTTAGCCTAGTTTAAAAATTAAAAATACTGAGATATAAGACTAATTTTTCTATTTAATTTGTGTAAATGTCTCATCTATAATTGTGCTTCTGTTATTAACAACAACCACTTATTGAGTACTCACTCTATATTGGGTATTGTTTTAAACGTGTTGCACAAGGCATCTCAAAACTTTATAATATCCGTGAAGTGGTTTTAAAAAATTATTATTATTCTCATTTTTCAGGTCAGGAAAATTAGCCATAGTAAAAAGTCAATATTTAGTAAAGCTAGAATTCACATCCAGATTGACCCCAAAACCCAAGTTTTTAATCATTGTGTTATTCCATACCCACCTTCTAGGCCCCATGATAGCTTGTTTTAGCATTTTGTGAGTCATAGTTTAAAATTTTGTTATACTAAGTAACCAGAATCTATCCTTAGACTCCCAAATAAATTTAATATTAACACAAAGAATCAAATTATTCTAAATTTACATATGATTCACTTATTAATAATCTCATAAACAAAATGAGATTTCACTACAGTGACTTCTTGGAGAAGTTTCCCAAACATGAAATGGACCATTTCAGAGTGTCATTTAAATATTTTTATTGGAATTTTGACCCAAGCATCAGTAGTTTTTATGCTTCTTTTGCCCTAATTTTGCTTCCTAACATTGCAAATCATAAATAGTAATTCTATCCTAAGGCTTTTAATCTGATAGTATTTAATTGTCATGGTTACAGAAAGTACAGATTTGCTATCTATAATAAACAGATGTCTACTAAAATATTATTAAAATATTTGTAATATTCCAGTTTTAAATTCAAATTGTTTAATATAAAAGAATTTTTTATAGCTAAAACATTCCCTTGTATTTTATGTTTATACATTAAGTACAACTTATTTTAGTAAAAACTGTTTTTAAATGTTTAATGGATTGATTTACACTGTTTTTCTTTTGGTCTACATATATTATCTTGGAGATCATAACAACTTTTTGGCTACTAGAAAATTAACCTAGTTTTTCTAAAAAAGTTTTCTTCAAATTTTGGTTTATACACAAGTTGAATGGTGATAAACCTAAGACATTTACCTTAAATAAAGTACTATATTATCTTATTAATTTTTTCTCCTTTTTAATTAAAGAATAATAGAAATGCAGAAAATGTTTGCCTCAGTGAGCTATAACAAAGTTTTCTTACCTGTGAAATCAACAATCAGTTCAGAATAAAGTACCTTGTCAGCATTCAAGAACACTTTCCACGACCCCCATCACTACCACCATGTTATTCCTCAAAGATGACCACCCTTCTGACTTGTAAGGCCATAGAATAGTTTTGCCTGTTTTTGAAATTCATGTAAATGGAATCATGAAGTATGCATTTTTTGGTATCAGATTTCTTTTATTCAACATTTTTAGTGAGATGTATCAGTATTCTTACATGCAGTAATAGTTCATTTTTATTGCTCTGTGGAGTTCCATTGTATGAATACCCTGCAATGTACATATTCATTCTGTTGTTGAACATCTGGGTTGTTTTGAGTTTTGTTTTATTACTAATAGTTCTCCTATGAGCATTCACTGTTGTATGTGTCTTTTGTAGTTATATGCTTATGTATTTTTGTTGCAATATGCCTAATTAAAATTGCTGAGTTGTAGGCTATGTTTAGCTATCATTTTAGTAGAAATTGCTAGTTTTTCCAAAGTGGTTGTGTCAATTTCCAATCCAATCTGCACTGGATCGGATTTCCAGTTGCTCCTTACCTTTGCCAACATTTAGTATTAATTATCTTTTAATTTAAATCATTCTGCTGAATGTGAGTGTGTGTAGGCATACCTGATTATAGTTTTAATTTACACTTCCTACACTGATACAAAATTGAACACCTTTTATATGTGTTTTTCCCATTTGGATGACTTGTTCCAAAGTGTTTGTGCAAAAGTTTTCTGTTTTACTATTGAGTTATCGGTCTCTTATTTATAAATTTATAGGAGGTTCTCTATATATTCCTACTTTGAGAATATTTGCAAATAACTTCTTCCACTCTGTGATTTTTCTTACCATTCTCTTAATGTACCAACAGATTTTCTCAATTTTAATAGAGTGCACAATTAGTGTTTTGTATAATAAATCTTTCCTTCGAACAAAGTCATGGAGGTAGTTTTTCTGTACTGTCTCCTACACAATGTATTATTTAACATTTCACCTGGAGTTGATTTTTGTGTGTAATCTGACTTTTTTTCTTATTAATATGGACATAAAATTGATCCAGAACCAGAAAGACTGTTCCTAGCCAGGCTCGGTGGCTCAGCCTGTAATCCTGCGATTTGGGAGGCTGAGGTGAGTGGATTGCCTGAGCCCGCGGGTTCTAGACCCGCCAGGGCAACTTGGCAAGACCTCATCTCTACAATAAATCAAAAAATTAGCCTGGTGTGGTAGCGCGCACCTGTAGTTCCAGCTACTTGGAAGTCTGAGGCAGAAGGATCGCTGGAGCCCAGTAGGTCGAGGCTGAGGTGGCCGGGAGCGGCCACTGCACTCCAGTCTGGGCAACAGAGTGAGACTCCAACTCAAAAATAAAAAAAATAAAAAATGAAAAGAAAGACTGTGCTTTCCCCCATGTTTTGGTAATGTTACCTTTGTGATAAATCAAATATCCATGTATGAACAGATCTATGTTTGAACATTCTATTCTGTTTTATTGTTTTGTTTATCCTTGTGCACACAGTCCTAATTGCTGTATACTTAAAATAGGCTTGGCATTTGCTAGAGTAGGTTATCCTTCTTCATTATTCTTAAGTCTGTCTTGAATATTATTGAATCTTTGCCTTTCTATATGAATATCAAACTTAGCCAGTTAATTTCCATAAAATCCCTGCTGAAATTTTGATTAGGATGGCACTGAATATACCAACCCATTTGAGGATAATTGATATTTAAACAATTTGAGTCTTCCAATTTGTGATCATGACCAATATGTCACTTTATTTCATCTTTTAAAGTTTTTCTAAAGAATGTTTAAAGTTTTACATGTAATAATCTTGCAAATCTTTTGTTAGATTTATTCTTAGGTGTGCTTTTTATGCTATTGTAAGAACTATAATTTCTAAATTTTAGTTTTTAACTCTGTTGTTAGTGAATAGAAATATAATTTTTATAATGTTGACATATACACTTGCAAAATTCACTTAGCAATATTATTAATTTCTCTGTTGATTTCTTTTTAATTTTCTAGGTACTCAGTAATCACCTAAGTTACTCTCTTTCTTCCCAACCCTTGTAACTTTTGATAATCATGACTTACAGTGTTAGCTAAGATCTCTGGTACAATGCTGAGTAGAATTGGTGATACATGATATTCTTATCTCATTCCTGATTTCAAAAAATTTTTCAACATTTCACCATAGAGTATTATATTGTTCATAGATAACCTTTATCAGATTAGGGGAATTCCTTCTTTTTTCTATTTGTTAAAAATTCAGATTATTAAATATTTTAAAATGTATTGCCATGACCATGTGATTTTTTTTCTTATGTTATGTTACCACAGTGAATTGTATTGATTGATTTTCCAATGTTAAACTTGAAATTCTGGAATAAAATTAACTTGTTCATGATTTACTTAGTACCCATTATTTATATTGCTGATTAGATTTGATAATATATTTTTTAGGATTTTCATCTTTTTAATGTTTTTTGAAATTTTTATGTCAGAATTTACTGTCAAGTTTTTGCAGGATTAACTAATTAAACAAGTTGGGATGTATTTCTGCCTTTTCTATTCTGGTAAGACTTGTCAATGATCTAGTTTATTTCTTTCTTAAATATTCTGCAGAATCGCCCGATAAAGTCATTTGGCACCTTCATTTCTTTGAGGCAGTATTTTAAATTAAAAGCAATTGAAAAAGTTCAATTGCTTTAGGATTTATGAGTCTATTCCTATTTTCTAATTATCTTTTTTGGTAAGTTTTATTTTTTCTAGGAATTCATTCATCTGAATTTTCCAATTTATTAGACATTTTAAAAAAAATAATTTTATCTTCTTATAGCTATAAGATATTCAGTGATGACTCTTTTTGTTGATTTAAATCCTTCCATAAAGCTTACTATTTGTGAGATTTTTATATATTTTAAAAATATTTATGCATGCAATATAGTTTCAAATAGATTGGTATTGCTACTATCAACATTGCATCATACTATATGCAACGTTCTGTGGATTTTTTAAAATTTCCACAGGTTATAGTGCTAGAACATTCTTTTTAGTACTTGCATAGTATCCCTTGGCATAAAGCACAATTTATTTATGTTTCATTGTTGGAAGTTTGGGTTGTTTCCGATTAAAAAAAATAATACCGCAAGAACATTATCCTATATATACTTTTGTTAGAGAAATATTCCTGATACATTTCCAGAGTAAAATTGCTAGCCAAGAAATACATTTTCTTTTACAGATTATTGATATTTTTAAGTTACTTTTTATAGAGATTGTAGTAATTTATAGTCCTAGCAGTATGAATAAGAATGTTTACTTTTGCATATCCTCTGTAGTATTATTATCAATCTTTCAAAAACATTTAGATTTTGTGTTTCCAAATCAAACTGTTATTGATTAAATTATATCAATGAAACATCACTGTGTACTAACAACATCATAGAATTTGGTATTTCCCTATAGATTACATTTTGCTATTTTATATTAAAATACTTCAATTATTTTTGGAATTGTAAAACATTTCAGTTTAAGTGGATCCTAAGTGCTTCTTTAGAATTCAAATACCAAAAATTCCCTGCTTTCATTGCTATTTTTAGTGTCATAGCTTTTCAATAGATAAAGATTTAAATCTATATTCTGGCACTTAGTAGATATGTAATCTTGGGAAATGTATTCAGTCCCTTTTACTCTGAGTGGCTTCATTTTCTGAAGTTGGAAAAACAGATATGGAAGTAAGTTTTGTTGTATTGTCTATCATTTGATTGTTTTCCAGGTTCGATTTAGATAATTAGATTACTTATGTTGGTGCCTCTTTCTGACTTACATATTTATGATCCTCTCAAAACTGCTTGTTCTTCAATGATAAGGATTTCTAGAAATGAAAAGGGACCTGTTTCCTATGAATAATCTACAAAACAGTCCCCTCTGCTAGCTAGAAATGGAAAGAAATATTATTCATAATATTTCTTTCTTTCCTTCATGTATATTGTATTTTTAAAAAGGTGAATGATAAGAGAGAGGAAGAGAACAGAAACACAAATCTACTATATGGTAGACATTGCATTGGAGCTGTAGATATAGTAATAAGTCAAAATTTACCCCACCTTTACAGAGCTTCTAAGCTAAGTGTGAAAAATAGACAAAAAGATAATTCGAAACTGTGGATAAGTGCTTTGGTGGAAGGATAGTCAACATGTTAGGTAAATGTTCTATACCAAGGACAAGTAAAGACCTAGAACCAAAGAACATCATGACTGGTTCAAAAAACAGAAAGAAATCTAATATATGGTAGAATATAATTTATACTGTAGCAAAACACATGACTAGAGAGAAGGGAATGGCAGAGCAAGAAAGTTCTTTTTTTTTTTTCATTATTCAATATTTTCTATTGTGATATTGCGGGGTACATTCAAGGGTTAGGTACACAAATATGCCTCGATCAGGCACCCTTGTTGATAAGTGTCCCCCCATCCCCAGAAAAATTATGTATCTTACCCTGGGAGCAAAAGTTCCAAGTAAGGCAGTGATTTAACCAGATTTCATAAAATGTTCTTTGAGGATTTAATGAAGTGAAAGATACTAGATATGAAAGGACTTTGTCATTTCAAAAATGTTAAAGAAATTAAGCATAGATTTGAAACATTGTATCTCAGATCATTCTTGATAAGAAAGAAATTTTGTAAAATTGGCAGGCTTATACTCTCCAAACCATCTCTTTGAATAAGATCCAGTAGTAATTTCATTTTTGACTTTATCATGCTGTTAGGTAGTTTATGAAACTCCTGTTGAGTAATTGAGAACAGAGAATGAAATAAATGTACTGAATCATATATTTTCATCTTAATCTTTTTCATAGTTTCTTTGAGAGCTTGATTTCTGCTAAGACACCAGATTTTTTTTTAAGCCATAAAAGTTCAGACGCCGTGGACTTAGGATTCCATTCCCAGCCATGGCTGAGAATATCATCATGCTTATTTTTATAAACACATATGGTTTCCTGTTTGCAAACAATCATATCTGTTATGAAGGCATATAAAACAACCATTTACAATATGACTAAATCACTAAAAAAAGATGTACAGTACCACTGGGATTTTAGAGATATTTTAAACGGGTGGTTTTCATAAAATGCTATTCCCTGAAGCTTTCAATTCCTCACATCACCAGGCTGAGAATTTTCTTATTGTCTTATTTATTTTTACTATGGTAAAGTGATTAGTTTTAAAGAGGAAAAATTGCCACTGCTATTAACCTAAATGATTTTATTAGTCATACTGAAATGTTCTCAAAGAATCACTTCTCAGCATGTGAAAAGCTTATACTTGCAATAAAAATCCCTCTATTTTCTAATACTCTGCTGGAATTATATATTAAGAAGTCACAAAGAATTACTGACATATAGCAAGTATAAGTAATTTCTTATGTGTTTCTACTTTCTGTTTCCTTGTAATGACTTTGAAGTTCAGGAAAGTGTCATGCTGGGGTATAGCGACAATACTAGTACATTTTTGAATGTCTAAAAACAATTGTAGTTTTCAAAGCCAGTGATTGCTGCTTATTTGAATCATTAGATAATTAAAATTTGTCTCTTCAAGAGGATTTTGTTTCATCTAGAGAATATTTGCCTTCACAATTGCTTGCAATGTCCTTTGGCTGGACACTGCTATTTGAGTCCTGATTTATTATTTCTGCTAAATGATTGCAACAGGTCTTGGGCTCAGCTGATATATGCTTATCTGCTTCATCACATACTTGCTTGTGTTTGAGGGGGCAAGTGCTGTGGCTTATGGGTAGTAATGGAGAATTGTTCCATCTATTTCAGATCATTAACTTTTTTTCAGTATTTCTTTATAAAAGACTTTAGATAGAATTCTGAGCAAAAGCAACAATTTTTTTAAAAAAATCATCTTTGATACTTTAATAAGATAGAAAGCTTTACCTGTGTATGCACTGTATATCTGGTAAACATCTGGTCATTTTTCAAGATTCCTCTGTGCCACCTCATTCAGGAAACTTCTCCTGGCCTGACTTCTCCCAGGTAGATTGGCACCTCCTTTATATGTCCCCAATTTACCCCTTATAAAATTCTGTCACAGTGCTTGTAAGACTCCATTATTCCTACTTGCATCCATGTATGACTTTCTTTACTACTTTGTAAGAACAGAGACCATGTCATCTCAATGTTTGTTTGTTTTTTTAATCTTCATTGCCTAAAACAATGCCTCACACTTAGGGACACTCACCATGCAGTACATGTCTTTTTGTTTCAAGTGAACAAATAAAATATTTTAGAAGTTTTTTTTGTAGTAATATTCCATCTATGTTCTGAAGGTGTCAGAAGGAGACCATCAATTTAGTAGCATATTCCAACACTATAGCTGATATGCTATAGAGGAGTGGTTGTTTTCAGTCTTCACAGTTTATAAGGATTACCTAATTGTTGGTAAAAACAAGAAATCCTGACCTCCATTCCTATAGATTCTGGTTCAGTAGATCTGCTATATGACCCAAGAATCTGCATTTCTGACATTATCCCTGGAGTTTGGTCAACTTAGAATTACTGCTTGTAAAATGGAATCATTATAGAATTGCTTTAAATACCTCAAGGATCACCATGATGCCAAAGTCATTACTTCTATCATTATGTTCACTCTTTTTCCTCTTTTCTTCTTTACTTTCATTACTTTTTGTTTTCTGGCAAAAAGAAAATAACTTTTCTACAAATAGTACTAACTAATCAGGGCATCCTTTTTCTTTCATGCTAAACGCTAATTTATTTCCATGCACAAAATAGCTTAGTTTACTGGGCTTGGCCAGATACATTTTTTGATGACATCATGAATGACAAATTTGTCTCTAAAGAAAGTGTTTGATTGTGAAAGGAAGAGCAAAATATAAAGAAGGAAAAATATTTTGGAGCCCTTATTTTCCTGGGTGACCATTGGAGAGATAGCTTCTACATTGCTAATTTTAATACAAGATTTGTTTTTTAGCCTACCAAATTCTCAGTCTGGCTGGAAATTAAAATATAATTTATGTACATACTAAGAGCAAAGATCATTTGCTCTAATTCTTATATAATTGTTAGCAAAAATCAAAGCATTATTTTATAATATTAATTCTACTCATGACTTTTTATTTCTGGGTAGTTTTTCCTGAAATGTAAATTGAATTATGTGCTGAAATTTTAAATGTAATATGAGGTTACTTTCATTTATTTAATTTTATATTATAGCGAATTTATGGACTATAAATTCTGGCTACATTTTTAGCTTGAAAATCAAAATTGTATCTCTAAGATTTTCTATTAACATTTATCCTTTATCTATTGTTTTCTGGTAATATACAGGCATATCTTGGAGATATTGTGGGTTCAATTCCAGACCACTTATTTGGTTCTACAATAAAGAGAATATCAAAACAAAGCAAGTCACAGAAATTTTCTGAGATCTTAGAGCATATAAGTCTTATTTACACTATACTGTAGTCTGCTGATTGTGCAGTAGCATTATGGCTGGAAAAACATACATACCTTAATTTAAAAATGCTTTATTGCTACAGAATTCTAACACTAATCTGAGCCTTCAGCAAATCTTAATCTTTTTGCTGATAGAGGGTCTTACCTCCATGTTGTTGGCTAATGACTCATTTAAGGTGGTGGTTCCTGAAAGTTGTGGTAGCTGTGGCAATTTCTTACAATAAGACAACAATGAATTTTTCCTAATTGATTGATTCATTTGTAGCATCCCTGCTATTTGATAGCATTTTGCCCACAGTAGAACGTCTTTCAAAATTAGAGTGAGGCCCTGCCACTGCTTTATTAACTAAGTTTATATAATATTCTAAATCCTTGACTGCCATTTCAACAATGCTTACAGCATCTTCACTGAGAGTAGATTCCAACTGAAGAAACCACTTCCATAAGAAGCAAATCCCCATAAGAAGCAACTCACCATCTGTTACTGTCTTACATTGAGATTATAGTAATTCTAACTCAATTTCTCTTGCTACTTCTACCAAATCAACATTTATTTTTTCCACTGAAGTCTTAAACACCTCAAAGTCATCCACAAGGGTTAGAATCAACTTCTTCAAAGCTCTTGTTAATGTTGATATTTTGACTTCCTCCTATAAATCACGAAATTACTTAGGGGCATCTAGAATGGTGAGTTATTTCCAGAATGTTTTTAATTGACTTCTTCCTAGATCCATCAGAGAAATCACTATTTATGGTAGCTGTAGCCTTATAAAATGCATTTCTTCAGTAATAAGACTTAAATGACAAAATTACTTTTTGCTTCATGGACTGTGGAATGGATGCTATGTTAGCAGGCATGAACACAATTATTCTCCTTGTACATCTCCATCAGAACTCTTAGGTACATTGTCAATGAACAGTAGTAGCTGGAAAAAATTTTTGTTTTTGTTTTTGTTTTTTTCTTCCTAAGAAGTAGATCTCAACAGTGGGCTTAAAATATTCGGTAAACCGTGCTGTAAACAGATGTGCTGTCATTCAAGCATTGTTGTTCCATTTACAGAGCACAGACAGAGTAGATTTAGCATAATTCTGCAGGGCCCTAGGATTTCTGGAATGGTCGATGAACATTGGCTTCAGCTTAAAGTCACCAGCTACATTAACCCACAACAAGAGAATTGCCCTGTTGTTTTAAGCTTTTTAGCCAGGGATTGACCTCTCCTCTATATAACTGTCAAAGTCCTAGATGGCATCTCTTTCCAGTATAAGGCTGTTTTATTTATATAGATAATTTGTTGTTTAGTGTAGCCACCTTCATCAATAATTTCAGCTAGACATTCTGGATAACTTGCTGCAACTTTCACATTAGCACTTCCTGCTTCAGATTGTATTTTGGTAGTATGGAGATGACTTCTTTCCTTAAACCTCATAAACCAGCCTTCTGCTAGTTTCAAACTTTTCTTCCTCACCTTTCTTAGCCTACACAATATTGAAGAGAGTTAGGCCCTGTATTAGGCTTTGGCTTAAGGGGATGTGGTAGTGATTGGATCTTCTCTCTAGACCACTCAGACAGTCTCCCTATTATCAATAAGACTGTTTTGTTTCCTTATCATTCATGTGTTCACTAAAATAGTATTGGTCATTTCCTTCAAGAACTTTTCCTTTGCATTCACAACTGGCTAACTCTTTGGAGCAAGAGGCCTTGAATCCAGCTTATCTCAACTTTACACATGCCTTTTTACTATTCTTAATAATATCTAGTTTTTTGTTTAAATGGAGAGAAATGTGAATCTTCTCCTTTCATTCTTACACCTAGAGACCATTGTAGGGTTATTACTTGGTCTCATTTCAATATGGTTGTGTCTCAGGGAATAGGAAAGCTTGAGAAAAGGGAGAGAGATGGGGGAACAAGTGGTCAGTGGAACAGTCAGAATACACACACATTTATTGATTCAGTATCAATTAAGTCTTATATGGATGCAGTTCATGGCATCCCAAAACAATTATAATAGTAACATCAGAGACCACTGATCACAGATCATCATAGCAGACATAATAATAATAATGAAAAAGTTGAAATATTGTAAGAATTCCCAAATGTGACACAGAGATAGGAAGTGAACATATGCTGTTGAAAAAAATGGCACCCATAGCTTGCTTGATGTAGAGCTGCCACAAACCTTTAATTTGTAAAAAATGAGGTATCCGTGAAATATAATAAAATGAAGTTCAGTAGAAAAGGTATGGCTGCACTGAAAAATTTCCATTGTATACTCTCTAATCTAAGGTGGTAGGTATTAATATTGGGACTGCTATTCAATTAATATATACCTTGAGTACTAACTGTAAGACAGTGTTATAGGTTCATATTGCCCTCTGTTTCTAAAAGTAATACTGCAAAATACTACAGAACTAAGGAATTTCTTGCTAATATACAAGAGCCAATTTTTCTGGCGATTATTTTATCTTTTTAGATTTTTTAGCGTAATTCACACATAAGCTAGTTATGTCTATTTTTGAATTTTAAATCCAGCCTTTCTTCACAACTCTTTTGGAACATATTCTGGAAGAAGACACTACTACCTGTGTACTAAAACTGTCACTGTGAGGTGAAATGCTTTACTTAAATTTGGCTTCACCTAAATAAGTCTTTAGCTCTGCAGCTATCCTTTAAACCTATCTAAGAGAGTGATCTCTGCTCTGTCCTAATTCCACTCCCTCTACCAGTGTTTTGGATCTCAACTTTCTGCAACATGAAGGGAAATTGTTCTCATGTTCACCTGCTTTCTCTCCTGAGATTTCAATCATTCCCTCTCAACTCTGTAATTCTACTTTCAAACTTCTTGGTTATGGTTTTCTCCTAACTTTTCTAGCTTGTTTCATTCTTTTCTCTTTCTCTTTCCAGTATTACTAGTTTGTAGTTTCAAAATATTTCCCAACCTTCCAA
Organism: Tarsius wallacei; assembly: GCA_963574415.1. Classification (NCBI taxonomy): domain Eukaryota; kingdom Metazoa; phylum Chordata; class Mammalia; order Primates; family Tarsiidae; genus Tarsius; species Tarsius wallacei. Next base: position 63,264 of record CAUYQG010191428.1, read on the forward strand.
CTTATTATAGTGGAAGAGAAAAGTCAATTTCTATCTCAGCCAATTTCTATTTCAGTCTTTCTTTTCTTGGGTTTTGGATTATACCCCTGCATGTCTTTAGGACTCTTACTGTGTCCATTATCACCTTTTTCTTAGATCATAAACCTTACCCTCTCTATTGGCTTGCTGATGTCAGCATTTAAATATTTCTAATTCTCTTTCATCTTAAAAACACAGAAGAAAAAAGTAAACAAATGAAAATTCTTTTCAAACTCTTGCCTTCCCCCAACTACAACAGTCATTTCTTACTTGTCCATTTTGCAGCCACATTTCTTTATTATTTTATTTTTTTAGAGAGAAGACCTCACTCTGTTGCCCAGGCTGGAATGCAGTGGTACAATCATAGTCCATTGTAGCTCGAACTCCTAGGCCCAAAATATCCTCCCACCTCGCCCACCGCAGCCCCTTATGCCTTGCCTTTTTTTTATTTTTTATTTTTTGAGATAGGGATCTTGTATGTTGGCCAGGCTAGTCTTGAACTCTTGGTCTTAAGTGATCCTCTGGCCCTGGCCTCCCAAAGTGCTGGGGTTATAGTCTGCACTACCACACCCAGCCTCAAATTTCTTTAAATTCATCTATGCTTAGTTCACTGTTCTTTGCCTTAAATTCACTCTCTAACCTCTGAAATTTGCTTTTTAATAATTTTGCTAAAACTATACTTTACTAGATCACTAAAATACCTCTTATTTCAGAAATCTTATGTGTACTTTTCCAATGCTATCTTTCTTGACCTTTCGGCAAAAATTAACAGTGTTGAATTTTCCTTCTTGAAAAGATTTTTGATAACTTTGGATTTATTGTTCAACAAATATTTGTTTCTCTTTCTCTCCTACAGTGATAGAGCATACTGCCATGCCAGTTGATTTTGTGCTAGGTCATGTGACTTGCTTTGTCAATGTAATAGTAGTGGATGTGGATTAAGCAAAGATTTCAGATGTGCACCTGCCCTTTGGCTTGGTTCTTACACTCTGTCATCTGCCATGGGAAGTATGAACAGGAGGAACCTGCTGATCCAAGGGGAGTGTGGAGACATCTAAGTAGAACTGAACTGAATATAAAGCTCAGAGTCAATCACTACCAACCCCATAGTCTAAAGCATAGCTGGCTCAGTCAAACCGTGGACTCATGAGCAAGAAAGATGAATGCTTGTTATAATTTTGGAATGTTTATTTTGTAGCATTATCAGACAATAGCTGATTGATATAACTCAATTCCCTGAAATTTTATGAAATCATCTTCTATGTTTTTCTTTTAAGTTTTAGAAACTATTGTAACATGTTATAGTTTGTTTGTTTTGTTTTGTTTTTATTTTGTTTTTTTGAGTTGGAGTCTCACTCGATCGCCCAGCCTGGAGTGCAGTGGCACATTCACGACCACCCCAGCGTCGATCTGCTGGGCTCCAGCGATCCTTCCGCCTCAGTCTTCCAAGTAGCCAAATCTATAGGTGCATTACCACACCCGGCTAATTTTTTTTTGTTTGTCTTATTGCAGCGATGAGGTCTCGCCAATTTGCCCGGGCTAGTATCGAACCCCCGGTCTGAGGCAATCCTCTTGCCTCGGCCTCCCAAAATACTGGGATTACAGGCTGAGCCACCAAGCCCGGCCAAATGTTACAGTTTGGATGTTTGTTCCCCCAAACCTCATGTTGAAATTTGATCCCCGAAGTTAAAGATGGGGCCCAATGTTAGGTGTTTGGGTCACTGGAGAGGATCCCTTAGGAATGGCTAGATGTTGTCCTCATGGTAATGAGTGAAATCTCACTCAGTTAGTTCCCATAAGAGCTGGCTGTTGAAAAGAACCTGGCACCTCCTCTTGCTCTTTGGCTTCCATTTGGCCATGTGTGTTGCTATATTGGAATACCTAAGGGTGGGTAATTCATAAAGAAAAGAGGTTCATTTGGCTCATGATTCTGCAATCTGTACAAGAAGCATGATGTTGCCATCTGCTTCTGATGGGGCTTCAGGCTGCTTCCAGTCATGGTGGAAGGAGAGGGGCTCCAGCATTGCATGGCGAGAGAGGAAGGTAGTGAGTGGAGAATTCATTTCAATACCCAGTTCTCATGGGAATTAAGAGTGAAAACTCACTCCATTCCTGAGAGAATGACATCAAATGACTCTTGGGGGGTCCACTCCAGTGACCTAGACACCTTCCACTGGGCCCCACCTCTAATAACAGCAATCAAATTTTAACATGAGACTTGATGGGAGAAAAAAAAATTCAAATCATATCAATTGATATCTATTTGTTTATTCAACTTTTATAGATCTTTAGCTTCCAACTTGACCTTTCTCCTGTACAACTTGTCAAAAATACATTAAAACAACTCCACTTGACAGTTTCACAAAGCACACCAGACTCAATTTCTTGTACATGGTGCCTCAACGCCACAATCCATCTCACAACCACCAGGAAACAAAAAATCAAAAAACAGTTCTCTACTATTATTACAAAAATTAGTATGAGGTTACAGTTTATTGCATTTTTGCCTTTAAATACATATTCTCATTTAATTATAACAACAGCTCCATGGGGACATGAAATCCAATGAAGTTAAATAACCTGCCTATGATCAATAACTAATATGGAGTTGAACCAGGTCAAATGCAAATCTGTCTGACTCTAGTGGTCACATACTACAGACCTACTTACTACATTTTGTGTGTTGCTTATTGAAAATATAATTTAAGGGCCAAACTTTCTTTTCAAGGATGTTGTGCTTCATGTATATATTATCCATCTAGCAATAACTATCACTGCTTTTGAAAGAGAAACTTCCTTGTTATTTTTCAAACAAGCCATCCACTTGATTGCTTCTATGTCTATTCACGCTATTTTTCTCACTAATGGTGCCCTGTCTCTTTCACATTTATACAGGTTCTCCCCTTCTTTCATTTAAGGCTTAAGATTTCTGTAAAAGATCCTCAGATTTTTTCCAATGATGTGAGTCAATTTCTTAAACTCCTATAGCACTATTTTTTTCTTAATTATATATTAACTAAGATTTATTGCAAATTATCTGAAAGGTACTGATCTTAATCATATGAAAGTTTTCACTGTATATATAGATACGATCTATCTTAAAGGAAAAATTTAGTTGGGATTATGCAAGTAGAATATCACTAAAATGTAATTCTTGTATATTATTTAATAGTTTTCATATTCTAAGTATTTTAGCTGTCTTTTAGCATAAGACTGTATAGTCAACTTATTTTTGTGTCCATTTGAAAACCAAGTGCATTTCATTAAAGAATTATTAAATTAACTGTCTTTTATTTAAAAAAAAATTTTTTTTTTGAGTTAGAGTCTCACTCTGTCACCCAAACTGGAGAGCAATGGCCGCTCCCGGCCACCGCAGCCTCGACCTGCTGGTCCTTCCGCCTCAGCCTTCCAAGTAGCTGGAACTACAGGCGCGCTACCACGCCCGGCTAGTTTTTTTTATTTTATTGTAGAGATGAGGGCTCGCCAAGTTGCCCAGGTGGGTCTCGAACCCGCGGGCTCAGGCAATCCACTCACCTTGGCCTCCCAAAGCGCGGGATTACAGGCTGAGCCACCGAGCCCGGTGAGTCTTTTATTTTTAACCCCATATTATGGCTTTTAAATTTTGCTGCTCTCAAAAATATAATTGAGTTGATTTATTATATCATCTGGAAAAATATTTATCTCCCTCAAATCATGGATTGATATAGTTCATGGATGTAATTGCATAACTTTATTTATTGAGCGGAAATTTAAATAAACTGGAAGTTGGCCAAAATCAAAACTGTTATCCCAAGGAGCTTATTTATCAGGGTTGTTAGTCATCAAACTTGTTTTTATAATACTAAATAAGATACATTTTTTAAAAAGTAGAATAGATTTACTCAGTGATTTCTCTTTCTTTATGCTAGTAATCTCTTGACTATTTGACATTTTTGTGGATTGATTTTTCTATTTATATAGAATGGCATAATACATGTAGATGGCTTAGTACAATTTCCCCCATCCCCCAAAGCATTTGACTAATGAATATGCTGGGAAAGCTGTGCTGTAGTTGTTATGTTTTTAAGGTACTATCACATTGAAAATGTGCCATAAGTCATAAGAAAAGAAACTCAGTATGTATGGAGAACTGAGGGATTCTATATGTAGCTAATAAATGAAAAAATAAATAAAATGTCCAACCAAAACTGCTTGTGCTTTGTTACTATGAGAACCAGTTAGAAACAAAGTCATATGTCTTTTTCACATTTAGTTCTCAATTATTTGATACCACAATCTTACTTTTTTTTTCTTGGTATTTTAAAATTATACTCATCCCTGTTTTTCACTGCTAAGCGGAGCAGGATGAGGTCAAGTGACCTCTCTGAGTAGTAATTGGGATTCTTGTGACCACTGCAAAGATCTCTTTCTCTATGTGGTAAGAGATGGGAATGACTAATGCCCTTATGCTATTGTTAGAATTCAGAATACTAACTAAATAATTTAAACTTTGACCTTTGAATTTTAGCTTTGAACTTTTTGAATTTAAACTTTGAACTTTGAATATAAATACGTGATCTAAAGTCGATATAAAAATTTAGAAATTAAGCCGGGCTCGGTGGCTCAGCCTGTAATCCCGCGCTTTAAGAGGCTGAGGTGATGAGTGGATTGCCTGAGCCCGCAGGTTCGAGACCCGCCTGGGAAACTTGGTAAGACCTCATCTCTACAATAAATCAAAAAATTAGCCAGGCATGGTAGCGCGCGCCTGTAGTTCCAGCTACTTGGAAGGCTGAGACGGAAGGATAGCCGGAGTCACAGGTTGAGGCTGCAGTGGCCAGGAGCGGCCACTGCACTCTCGTCTGGGTGACAGAGTGAGACTCCAACTCAAAAAGAAAAAAAAAATTAGAAATTATCAGCGTTTCATTTTTTATTTGGATTATTCATGTAATAGATATTTTCTACTTAAAAGAATAATTGAGAGTGACTTATTATCTTGCCTGTTCAAAACAAACACATTAAAGATTTTTAGAATTTCAAAAAGCATATGTGCACTTTCAACATTAGTAAACTCAAGAAGGTCATGTAATTTGGGCACCTCATTTAAAAAGTGTAATGGTATGGATGTTTCTGGAATTAATGGGCTGGGGAGTAGCAACTCTCAACTCATATGAAGGATCACATGCTACTAAATAACAGCACCTTGCCCCATCATTCCAGTCCACACATGATTAAAATGTTGATTATTCGTGAAGTTATGTTAGCCATTTTATTAGAAAATAAAATAATCCTTTATCATTAAGATACTCTCATGCTTTATATCTTCAAAAAAAAAAGAGATTGAGGTCAATATTATATATTACTTGTTTTAAGAAGTGACACTTGGAATTTTTTCTTCTCTAGACTGTCATTTATTCAATTTTAAAATGATTATTTTATACAATGTCAGGGCTGTCAGAAACTCTATTTATTATGAATTTCTTTATAGATATGTATATAGCAACCAAAATGCAACGTTATACTTTAGTGCACTAAAAGTGAGTGCATCATGTTAATATTCTGCAGCTTTTGCAACTTTTGGATTTTTTCCTATGCAGCTCCCAGAGGATTCTCATGGCCTCAGGATCTGCTGAAACAAAATATGCCTTCAATATTAAACTCTAGGTTCTGTGTATGATACACTCACTCAAAAATAATGGGCAAATATTTTGTTTCTTCCAAAAGAGGTAAATATTGATCTTTTTAAACTAGAACTTCATCAAGTCCTCATGGTTATTCTGCAGCTGATGGAAGAAATTTCCTCTGCTAGAAAACTATTTTTTAAGCATTGTTGTAGAAAAATGAAAAACAGATGCAGAAAGGAAAGAGATAATATCTTGGATTAAAAATGGAATGTCATTTGCTTTAGATATCCTGTAAGTCCGTAATTCCTTAATATGAATGTGCATTGAGCGTCACTGGACTCGTTTGTTGAAACAGATTCCTTGGACCCACTATCAAGAGATTCTGATTCATTAGGTCTGTAGTGGGCTCTGATAATTTGCATTTTAACAAGTTCCCAGGTGATGGTGTTACTGGTTTTTTGAGAACCTCCCTTTGAATAGCACTGCCCTGAATAACTTTTGTACCAACACTTCTTTGTTAACTGGTACCTCTTACCTTTATAAAATGATAATTACACCAAGACAATTAATAAATGGGAGAAAATAACAAAACAGCTTAGTTTGTACATAGGATAATACCACATTAGCAGGATTCTTTGTCTTGATTTGACATCACTAATACATTTTTTTCTTGTTATTAAAAAAAACACACACACACATAATCTTCTGGGACCTGATTTTATTAACCTTGTGTTGGAGAAAAATATTAACATTCCTGTGACTTTAAATAAATCAATCTATTAGAGTATCAAGTTTTTATTACAATCAAGCCTGGGAGGAGCCTAGTGGAACAGCTCTGATATTTTTTCATTAACTGATTTCAAACCTGTTATAATCTAGCAGTTAGAGAATATGGGGGCTAATATAATTTACCATGACAAATAACTAGTACATGTACCCTTGAGAAGAAGGGTTAAATTCCACAGATATTTCTAATATTTGAAAGTCAGAATGGTAGAGTGACTCACAACTTTAGCTGGATATTGAAATCACCTAAGTAACTTTAACAATACTAATGCCTGGGCACCACGATTCAGACATTCAGATTTAATTTGTTTGGGGTTGGGTCTTGACATCAGGCAATGGGTTTAGGAGAATGGTTAAGGAGAGAAGTGCCAACGGGAAGATAACTACCATTTCTGAAACCTAATTTTCATATGTCAGGTACTACATGAAACCTTTTATAAATATTGTCTGTAAACCTCACAAAACCTCAAAAATGTAGCTTAGAAAAAAACACTAAGGAAGGAGGCTTAAAGAAAGGGATAAGCTTTTCTATGGTTGTTTAGTAGGGGAGGGCTGGCCATTATAGCACATGTCAAGGGGCCCGTTATCCATTTTTCTCTGTTTCCTTGCAAGAATACTAGATAGTTCTTTTCCTCTCCCTCTGGCTCCCTCTCTCTCTCCCCCTCTCCCTCTGCTTCCCTTCTCCTCTATCTACTCCATTTGTCCCTCCCTCCCTCCCTCCATCCCCTCTTCCTTCTTTCCTGGACTAAAGGGACTCCATCTTAAATGCTAATCCTTCACGTTGACTTCTGGTTAGCTGCAGTCTCATGAATGCCTCCTGATTTCTACTTTATGTAGTGTCTCTAGTATAAGAACATGTACTCCTGCTTTTAGATCAAGCAACCTTGATGTTACTGTAGACGTTATGGGCTATAATGCATATAGCATTCTTGCCTGTTCTTGAGAATTGTTCTTTAATTGTCTTGCAGAGAGCACACATATTCTTTCCCCATGGTATATACACCCTGGGTCTAGGCAGTAACAATGTGGTGGGCTTCTTCTGCATTTGGGGTCATTTTGTATAGATGGCCCTTTCATGGAACACTCCCTTTCTCCCTTCCTCCCACTTCCTACCTTCCTTCCGTCTTCTCTCCCTTCTTCTTCTTCTTCTTTTTAAAAACGATCTAAATATCTTGAAATAAGAAACAACATCTAACAGATGTTGAAAGTGCCATAAAGGAGCAATGTATACTTCAGAATATAGACTCAATACCTGTGATGAGTAAAGCTTTGCCTACTACCTTGGTGTTGGACAGGGCAAATACAAATGCGTCTAGAGATGAAGACACTAGCTGCATTTCCAAGCGTATCTGAAACTCTTTGACTTAGGCTGCAGTGAAAAGGCCACTGGAAGATAGGTCATCTAGAATCAGAATTTGGCAATGATTATTGCTGTAATTACAGTGAAACCATCTGTGATCTTGACACAGATGGGACAAGATGAGGATTAACTTCTGATACTAAGAATAAGTGTACCACATCAGAGGGGACGCCAAAAATACTTTTTTCTCTGATGTTAAGAAACACATGTAGAAATTGATCCACTTACAAACAGATAAATATTATCTACTCTCATATATAATATATTAATAAGTTTACAATTACAAAGCTTTTTTGTTTAAATAAGATGTTTTATAATCTGATTTAATCTTCTCAACATCCTTTCAGAGCAATGGGGAAAAAGAAAATGGTTATGCATTTATAGGTATGTACAGAGGTTTTTGTATACATTTTTATATAATCTTCACAGCTAGCCAGAAAAGTTATCTTATTTTCCCATTTTATAGGAACATTTCAGAGAGGAGAAATAACTTGGTCACAGTCATTGATCTGGTAACTGCTGGAGACTGAGATCAAAACTTGGACCTAGTACAAATAAAAAGTTTGACTTGGATCTTTCTCCTCACTCATTGATTTTAACAGTCACTTTTATTGAGCTGAAACACAGTTGAACTTTGAATAGAAACAATTATTTATTTTACCTAAATGTATATATGGACAATAAAATCAATAAAGGTCATTCATTCAACTAAAATAATAAATCAATTAAACTAAACAAAAATGAATATTGAGCTACTTTTCATATGAAGAACTTAGGACAAAGTCATAGAATATAGCTATATTCTTCATATGCATTGGTTTTTCAACTTAAAAAAATCTTTCTTGCTTTAAATTCTGGAGTTAACTCTTCCTTAAACATCAGTTAGTCATGCAAATTGATATTTATGATGAGAATCTTTGCTCATCAACTGGGTGTCAGTATTTGTAAATATGAAATTATCTTCAAAACAACTTCATTTCTTCTATTTCAAGTCAATTTTATTGTTGCTCTGAAGGAGCTTCATAATTTTATGAGAGAAGTAGTTTGACAGCTCTATGAAAAAATATAGTTTTGTTTTTCTTGCATGGTTTTGGTTGAAGCTTTAGAAGTGCAAGCATTGTTGGATAAAACCTCTCTTGTTAGCTTGAGGCATCTAGTGGATTAGGGGAAATTTATTTAGTATTATTTCAGCAAAATCGGAGCCTTCTGAAAAGTTATTGTGCCCATGACTTCTTGTAAAACTATGTTTGTCATTTTTAGTTATATATTAGTCATTCTTTAATCAGCTTCAGAACTACTAAGTAAAATGAGATTTTTTTTTTGGTAAATATGTTGCATATTTTATCTTTCAAGAAGAAAGATTCTACATTTTTGATTGAATGACTTATAAGAGCAATAGTTTATTTAGGTTTTAATTTTTGTCAGTATTTTATTTATGTTTTAATATGGAATTGGGCCTGTTTAATCTTTTCTTTTATCCTATCTGATGGATTCTCTCTTTTTAAAATAGCATGCATTCTTATTTGAAGCCAGGAATATACTGGATAATATTAAAGATCCTCTTTGCGGGTTCTGAAGGTTTTTCAGTGCTTCTTTGTTAAGGAAACCAGGTGGCTTCTAGTCAACACTGAGGACTAGCTTCAGTCCTGCAGTCATGTCTGTAGAACCTGTTAATTTATGTCTATCCCAGCAGTCAAAAAAAGAGTCTCTAAGGGCAATGGCTGGAAGTGTCCTAAGAGTTAGTCCTGTTGCAGCAGTATAACAGAATAGAGGTCCAGTGAGCTTACAAGTTTAGAGTCAATATGTGATAGGGCTGTGATTCTAACTTACATTTGAGGGACTGCACACCTATTCTTCAAAGCTTTCCCTGGCTCTACTGTTGTCTTTATTTGAAAGTCCTGTTTTAAGCATTTTTGAGCTCTAGTTATCCATGTGATGAAAATCTAGAATTTCTTTCTATCAGAGCAAATTTTCCAAAGGTGTCCTTAGGTGGATAGCTTCATAGCATTTTTTCCCCCTTTATTTTAGGTGACATGAGGGCTTCAATTTTTAAGTAGAGGTTATTTGAAATCAGCACTGTCAGATTACCTACATATTATTTCAGTTCAAAACTTTGAAAACACTAGACAGTAAAAGTTAATTATATAGTTATTTGTCCCTTGAAGGTAGAAGTGTTGCTTATTCAGTAAGAAATAAATTGCTCAATATGGAAAAGTTAACAGTTACTGATTCACCAAATGGAATGATGCATATTTATGGATATTCTTTTTTTATAATATTAGAGCATGCTAAATAAATCAATATTTATTGAACACAATGGAAAGATGAAGTAATAGACACTTTGATTTAAAATTGATAGTTGTGTTTTCAGAGTGTGATATTTAGGGAAGCTTTATATATAGGTCTAATCATTTAGACACCATGAACTTCTTTTAGCCCAAGAATTTGCTGTATAATTTTAAAACTATCTTATAAGCAACTTCTAAATAGCAGTCCTTATTAACCTGATGATCTAGCATATAAAATAGAGTTACTAAATGCAGCAACTGAAAGAAAAGAAGCAGTGACTTTTACTGAAAGGATTATCCAACTTTGAATCAGGATTGAAACCTTCACTAGATTCCATGTGGAATTGTGATACACCTTATTTCATTATGCTTTGAGATCACTAAAATATGCTATTCTTATGTGCTTAATGCACTCTTGCATGGTTCAGATGAAGGACATAAATGCGCTTGCTACATTACTGCAAATCTTAGACAGCAAAGCTATTATTTACCATGTGTCAGTACCAGGGAAAGTTAAAAGATTAGAGTTAAAAGATCTATCTTGCTGGTCCTAATACTTTGGCATTCATCAATGTGGCTTTTTTAGACTAGTCTACTAATGAGTCTTTTATCTTTACTTAAATTTATCCCTAACGTATGTCAGCATCAAAAGGGTTTCAAAAAGCATTTTTATTAGCACTAGCTTGGTTTCTTCAGTTCTAGCTTTTTTCATTGACTTTCAAGGATTTAATTCAGAGTAGGCTTGTTTCATTGTTGAATACTATAGATAGATCTCAGTATAAATAATAGCTACCTATGTCAAAGGTTGTAATGTGTGTGTGTATTCACACATAAGAATAAAGCAGTATAGTCAATGAATTAAGGTAGAGTCAATTACCATATAGTTTGTATGACTATTTGTTTTGTGTTTTTGATAACTGAATTTTATTTGAAATGCAAAGACAATATGATTGCCAAATAATTGAATCCTATTATAAATGTCTTAGAAAAGTTAATAACATAACAAAAAATGTTTTGTTTATAATTAAATATTTGTCACATTAATTAAGCTGAAATTCAGCTATGATCATGTTAAAATATTAAGAAAGGAAAATACATTTTGCCCTTTACAAAGACAATTAAATGTGTTAGTTGATCCTCTCCTCTTTCCAAATCCCAAACATCACAGTTCATCTAGATATCCTCATTTATTAGAATTATGTTTCAGACAATGATGCTCATATAAAGGATGTAGTACTTTGCATTTCAGTCCTCCTTCATAGCAAGCTCAAGTGAACAATTTTTCATGTTTTCTATCACATTCCCTGCCCAGAAATGTCAATTACATCAGCAGCATGCATGATGACTTAGAAATACTCAGGGCCACTTCTTATTTCTTTTCTATTGTATCTTTTTTCTAGTTTTTAAAGTTAGTTATGTTATATGAAGAAAGAAATGCCAAAGAAGAATTTGACTTTGATAATTACATTCACTTTTACAATCTATTATAAAGAATGCTGTGTGCTGAATTGAGGCATATTATATTAAGTTAAGCTGTAGGGAGCAACAGACTTTTCCATTAGCTAACAGACACCATGTAGTTAGCTACACAGGGTACAAAAGAAGAACAGGTACATATTTCCCTTCTTATGCTTCTGGAATACAAACTAAACATGCAGTTTTTGTGACTCATTTGGTGACAAAACCTGATCTTGACCTGAACTGACTTGAACTGGTCTAAGGCTATTTATACCTTATTTATTCTACTTGGTGTGAATATTTACAATTTTTACTGAAAAATTATAGATACCTTTGATACATGTTGCTACTCCAGGCAGGTATAAACTCTTCCAGATTTCTAATACATTCTAAAAAATATCTGGATCTCAAACACCTTTGGCCCTATAAGCTTTGGGAAGGAGATTGTCAATCTCTACTAATTACTGTCCTTGCCTTCCAGCAGCTTGTAGTTTATTGAGGTATGACAGGAAACACTGCCCTTAAAAAGACAGTCAAATATAGTTACTAAAAGTTTACCAGTTGGTAGATATCCACATGCACACAATATAAAGCCATGTTTTTAATATAATAGATATAGTATGAATTTTGTATTACAGGAGAAAAATAATATTAGATTAGAATGACTAGTGATGTTAGGGTTTTCAGAAAGTAGTAGAATTTCTTCCCTTTCCTTGTCTGAATTTATTTCTTAATAAAATACATCAAAACCACAGCCAGTAAGAAAACTTCTGCACATACACAAAAGGAAAAATATAAAGCAGTAAAATGTTGAAAAAGCTCTCCAACAAGTGTATTCTTCTTTCCATGTAGAAGAAAGCTGTTTTGAGGATGGAGCAATGTAATAAGCTTAGAGCAAAGAACCAAATAGAATTTAGCTGGTTTTTACTTCTTCCCTTACTAAATATGATTTAAGGCAAGCTATTTAAAAATCTCTAAGCCTGCTTTATTATCTGTAAAATATTAATAATAAAAGTAGCTACCACATAGAATTGTTAGACAATGATATTGGGTAATGCATGAACTGGCAGATGCCTGGCACAGTGGAAGCAAGCAGTAAATGCTCCTTGGTATGGAGTTATTCTCATCAGTGGATCAGGGCTCAGTGGACGAAGATATTCTTAGGCCCTGTGATTCTACATAATTAATTCTTAGCTATTCAAGAAAATTATTTTCATTGCATATTCATTTTCCCTTTGATAGACTAAATTGTTCCCTAATCTTTTAAGATTTAATCTCTAATAACTGAAGCAATTGTCTGGCGAAGAAGCCAACCTCAGCTGCTTTAGGCCTTCAGTTGATTGACCTGAAAACCTCTCAGATGACTCTCAGAAGACTTCTACATTTAACTCTCAGAATTTTTCTAGAAAGTGAGGAAATTGGTATTGAAAAGAATATGACTATACAGATATTGTTTGGCTGAGTGTCTTTTGAGTTCTGAAAGAAAATATATTTTATTACCAAATTTGTTTTTTAAAATGTCTTATCTTACAAAACACTTGATGTCTTATTAATGAAATTACTCCTGAATGACTTCAAGTTTTATAGCTATGTTATTTAATCCATGCATAAGGTGATCACACCCTTTGCCCTATAAGTATCTTACCACAATAAGCAACAGAATATAATACAGGGGGGTGGGGATAGTATATATGGCAACAGATTATATTCACAACTAGAAACTCTGATGTGGTTCTGCTAGATAGAGTGAAGTCATATTAGATTGAAGGAACTACTACTGTGATCAAAATAATCTCTGTATATATTAAAATGGCTCATCAAAAAGGGAAGTGGAAGACAAAAGCAGGGCCACATTATGACTTTAATGGACCCTAGGCACTTCTATTTTCTGAGTGGAGTCCCTTCCTCCATTTAACAAAAAGAGGAGAGAGGGAATTACAAATTATATGGTACAAAGACAAATATTATTGCAAATTATGCAGTATACAGATGATATAACCCAGACAGGATTTATTGTTTTGTATTTGTTATAGTTATGCTCTTTAAATTCAAATTTTAAGACAAATTAGGACACTTTATGAAGCCCTAAAAGTAACATAGACCCTAGGCACCATGCCTGCTATGCTTGCCTCGTCAATAAATTAGCCTAAGCCACTAGTAGTAGTTTGTTGAACCTTCCTCTTAAAAGCCAAGTGTGTGCAGATCCTGGCATATTCAAGGGACAAAGAGAGGACACCACTGCAATCCTTGGAATTCCACAAGAGTATCTTTTAGGTATGGATTAGAGGCTCAACCCAGCCAACTACTGGCTCCTTTAACAAACACAGAAAAAGAAAACTCATCTTCAACATAGCATGACAGATTCTGTCCTGATTTCCAACTTAGCTTAATTTTTCTCCTCTACAATCCTAGGCTACTGCATCTCCTACTTAGTAAAATGAAAGTAAAGTAACTGAAAACTATTCCCTTCTTTCATTTGTACTGGAAAGATTTGGAAATAGATACAGAAGTTCTTTGGCAGAACCCATCTCAACACTCAGTATTGAAAATGCACAGACAAATCTCTATGATCATGAACAAAAAAAGAACACGTACTTTAGTTCAAAAGATAATGATATTCATAAAATAAGAGTATATATTCTTATGCATTGGTGGCTACAACACACAATAGAGAATTTTAGAATATGTTACATTGGTATAAAAATAAATCAAGGACAAACTCTTCCATATAAGGTAGACTAAAAACCATGATGAGAAAATTATCTGAAATCAGAGATTGTATGGAATGAAAGATACAACTGTACAATTTAAAATCCAAATGAAAATAGAGATCATTGATGGAATTTTACCAAAGTAGTAATGTAGATGACAAGCACAAGAAAATTCTCCTGGAACTCAGAAAAATATAAAAAGACCAAAATAACAAATGACGTGTGTCCAACACAGACTTAGTTTCCATTCAGTTTGACAAATTTTAGGTAGGCTTCTTCCTGAGTCCTAGGCCACAGAACTCCTTTTTCTAGAGGACTTACTTTAGAAAACTTGTAACTGTACATTCTTTTCTGTCCCTTTGAGATGTATATACATTTTATCTTAGCCTCTATTCAGTTTTACAATCCAGAGATATCTTTCTCAAGGACTTGGGAACCATCCGTTTCAAATGTAGTCATGGAAGACAGCACCCCTATCCCTCAAGCAGTTTCTGTGGAAGAGTAGGAGGCTAACTTAAATAAGTACCAGTCAACAAACACAGATGGCCTAACGACCAACCTTCCTGCTAACATCCTTCAGTGTGCATCCACTAGCTTGCCCCACCTCTCAAAATCTTTCCCATGTGTTGTTTCAGTGGACTTGAGTTTAATCTTTCTTCTTTTGCAATAGTCTTGAATAAACTCTTCCTTTAGTGTTTAAATTCGTTCAGTGCAATTTTTGATACACGGAAGCCAGATCTTTGAGATTCTATAGATATTTAATAGACATTCAATTAAAAAAAAAGAAAAGACCAGAGCAAGCAGGAGAAACAATATTTTAAAACAATAGAAGGAACTTTTCATAAGTGGCAAACAAAGTATAGGAATAACTAATGAAAATAAATCTATTCTTAGATATGATAAACTATCTTACGTTTCAAGGATAACAAAAACTTTGTTTTATGAACAGGTAGGGGAAAAGAAGGTGGCAAACAGATGTAAATAAATTTGACTGGGTCGGGTGTGGTGACTCACACCTATAATCCCAGCTCTTTGGGAGACCAAAGTGAGAGGACTGCTTGAGCCCATGGATTCAAGACCAGCCGCAACTTGGAGAGACCTCATCTTCACAATAAATCAAAAAATTAGTCAGGCGTGGTGGCACAGTGCCTGTAGTTCCAGCTACTTGGAAGGCTGAAGCAGAAGGATCGCCAGAGCCCAGCAGGTCAACACTGGGGCGGCCATGAGTGTGCCACTGCACTCCAGCCTGAGCGAAGAGTGAGACACTGACTCAAAAAAAAAAAAAAAAAAAAAAAAGACTGGCCTCCAAATTAGGACATAATTATTTTTTGTTATTGTTGATGTGATTAAAAAAACAAATATAAAAATATTTTGGTAAAATAAAAATTTAAAGCAATTTAAAAATCACATTCAGACTTTAAAATAGTAGTATCTGTAAAGAAAATTGGGGTCAGCCCTCTTTGGTCACCTCCCACTGTGGGAGCTTTTCTATCCTCTCAATAAATCCTGCTTTCTCACACACAAAAAGAGTTGGTAAAAGAGATGTCAACAATCCTTTTTGATATTGATAATATCAGAAAATAAAAAACAAAAACTCTGTTGGAATT
>CAUYQG010191429.1:0-27298 GCA_963574415.1 Tarsius wallacei
TGGTTGAAATTGTTTATCTTTGAGTACTTTGAATAGAGGGCTCCTGTCCCTTCTTGCCTGTTTCTGATGATAGGTCTGCTGCTATTCTGATTGGTTTTGCGCAGTAGGTAGTCTGACCTTTCTCTCTTGCTGCCTTTAGGATTTTTTCTTTTGTGCCTATTCTGTGTAGGCAAATTACTACGTGTCTAGGAGTTGGTCTACTCATTTGATGTCTTATGGGGGTTATCTGTATCTCTTTTGCTTGACTGGTCACATCTCTGGTGAGATGGGGAAAGTTTTCTTGGATTACCTCCTGGAATACTTGCTCCAAGTTGTTCTTCATTTCCCTTTCTTATTCTGGGATACCAATCAGGCATAGGTTCGGCCTCTTGATATAATCACACATCTCGTGTAGGCTTTGTTCTTTCTTTCTGAGTCTTCTTTCTATTTTTTACAGGAAAATTTTACTGCAAGCCTCACTTCATTCACTGTAAAACCAATAGCAAACAACGGAAGAGAAGGGCAGACTTGAAGCCACAAAGAGAGGTATGTTTTGTCTCAAAAGCGCTGGTGAAACAGGGAAGGCTCCTTGGTAGGAAAAGGTTTTCCAGGGTTCCTCAAAGTTAGGCCAACTCTTCTGGCCCTGGAGGGATTGAGATTATTTGCAGATAAAGAAGAGAGCCTCTACTTCCTGGTATAGATGGTTCCTTTGCCTCAGTCAGCTCCATGGCCTCTGGGGTTTGTCCTGTTCTGGATGCCAGCTCCCAGGTGAGTGACTGTGCTGGCTTCTCACAATAAGCCCAGAAGAGCTTGCACGTGTGGCAGGGATGGGACAACATGCTCAGCCATGAAAAGACCGTGGGTCCCTCCGTGTCTAGAGCCCACCTGGCCACGGGGTGCTACCGGCAGGAATTCCTGGTGTGGGAGGGACCTCTTCTATGGTTTCCAGGTTCCCTCCCAGGCTCTTGAATTCAACAAAGTGACCAGCCCACTGAATTTTATAGCAATTTGTGATAGCACCCCCTCTGGCAGGTTTTAGCAAATACCATTGCTCCAACTTAACCACCCACCACCAACAGTGACCTATCGTTATACAGCCTCAGTACAGAAAAATAGGAAAATAAATACAAGTTAAGTCACCTCTAATCACTACCCTGAGAAAACTATAACTAACATTTTTCAACATCCCATTCTAGACTTTTTCCTATGTGAGTATATTTTAACCTAGTTGGAATCTTTTCTCTGTTTTACATCCTTCTTTTTTTTTTTCACTAACAGTATATCAAGAACAGTTCCCTGTGACATTAAAAATTCTTTTGGAGCATAATTTTAATACCTGTAAAATATTCTAGTTTATGAATGATCAATAATGTATTTGACTAGTTCCATATTGTTGAACCTTTACCTTATTTGATATTTTTATTTTCCAAATATCTTTATAGTGTACTTTGTGGTATGCATATTTTATCCATATTTCAAGTTATCTACTTTGTATATATTATTAGACATGATATTGCTGGCCAAAGAACATGCAGATTTGAAGTATTGTGGCCCCGATGGTCAGTTTGCCCCCCAGGAAAGTTGTGCCCACATTCAGCACTTGCTTCAGCCGTGAATGGAGGGCTGAGAATATTGTGGGGGCTGGCTGCAGAACACAAGGCATGCCAAGTTCGGTTTATATTGGCTCCCTTAGTTGGCTCATTGGAGCAGCCCTCTGCGAGACTTGTAGACTAAAGACCCTCATTTCAATCTCTCTCTCAGGAGGAGGGGACATGGCAAGAGCAGGAAGCACCTCGGCGAGACACCCCCACCGAAAGTTCTTGCGCCGTGGCCGCCATTGGCACACCGGAAGGCAGCCCCCCAGGTATCTCCACCTCCTTCTTTAGAAAGGCGCTGAGCTGGCCTCTCGGTCTGCTGAGGGGCCTGCATGACTGGATGCAGGGACTCCTGCAAGCTGTTGGCCTCCATCTCAGGGACAATGCTCACAACTACTGCTACACGTACGAGCTCCTGAGCCTTGGACTGCCGCTCCTCTGGGCATTCTCTGAGGTCCTGGCAACTATGTACAGGGAGTCCGAGGATTCCCTCGAGAGCATCCGCAACTGGGTGCTCAGGAGCTTCCCGGTCAAGCTCCACTGAGATGCCTGGCTGCCCCCAGAGTGCCTGGACACTTGCAGAGTTTAGACAGCAACGTGTTTGCAGTTTGCTAAGGCTCTAACCAGGAAGCCTAGTGCTCTCTAACCCATTAGCTCAAAGCCAAAGAGTTTCCTATGAGCCACCTCCACCTGGCCTTGTCAGGATGGACATCCTACTCACCATGCGAGGGCCAGGGACGACAGGAAGGATTTTTTTTTATTAGCTTTGTACTTTTTTTTATACCAAAGCGAGCCATATTTCTGGGTTTACATTTCAATTTTTAACTTTTAATAAACCAAGAGAAAGCATTTTTTTTCTACATGTGTCATTTTTTCTAAAGACAGGTTTGAAATTTATAACTGGTTTTATAAACCCCTTCAACATTTCAGTGAGTTGTAGTGGCCGCTGCCCCACCAAGTTAATGATTTGGGGTTTTACGTACACAAATGTGAGTGTGCCACCTCAGTGCCTTTTAACTTGGGCACCCGGGTGCCACTTGTGAACAGCAAGTAACTTTTTACAAGATGAAAGCATAATTATTTTAGAAGAAAAGAATAGGAGGCAGAATAAAATTAAAGCCACAAGAGTACACACAGCAGTGTGCAGTTGGCTATAATCCACCCTCCCAGAGGGAGGAGGATGACTGTTTTGCTTCCTCGATGTAAAATAGTAGCTTAAAGGCCTTCTCCCCCCATACCCAGTCACAGCCAGAGGACCCAAAACCATGGTTCTTTATAAAGCTCGTTGTTTCAACCACATCACTACAAACATGCCTTTTGCAGTGTTTCACTAATGGGCACTGCAGTGAAAGTCCACTGACATGTGACCACAGAGAACTCTGTCAAGCTGATGTAGTGCTCAAGACAAACTATTTCAGCTGGTGACATTTTAGCCCCTGGGGCTCCCTGTCAGGTCCTTCAGCCCAGGTTGCAGGCTGAGCCAAGGCCACTCAGGGTCCATAGTGGTCAGGCTGAGTGGAGTGGAAGACACAGCCCTCTCCTGTGGTGTCCTGTGAGACTGAGGGTGTACGTTAGCACATCAGGTTATTTCTGGAGAGCGTGGCCTGCTCAGTGAGCATGGCCTGTGGATATCCTGAGTGCTCAACCACTCTGCTGCCCTGCAGGTGTTGTGGTCAAGGCAGTCGGAAGCCATTCCATGCTGCCCTAGCAATGTGTCTGACCTCCAGGGTGAGCACTACTGTATCTTTACTGGCAGGGAAGGCTGGGAGTGGAAGTTGTTTGTTGACTGATCCAAAGGAAATATGCCCAAGTAAGGGCAAAAATGAGCATTGGGTCCACCTGCATTCCTCACTCTGGGTATCTGGAAGTACTTCAGTCCTCCCCACTCCCCTCTGCCTGGACATGCACAGCTGCAGGGTCTGGCTGGACAATCAAGAGGCTGACAGGGAAAGGCCTTTTATGGTGCTCAGTGGTATCTGAAGTTGCTGGGCCCAAGATAGCTCTGTGCAGTTATCTCTAGAGATTCCTCCAGATTGACTAAGGAGGGTGCCTGGTGTGGGTTAGCAGCAGAGGTCCTGAGAGCTTTGAGATGACAAGTTTCTATAGGGTGGGAAGGAAGGAGGGGTTCATTTCTACAAATACCCCCCTGAAATCCTTGGGAAAAACAAGGGCATGGCGGCAGCCAAGTCTGTGGCAACCAGCTCCTCTGTCCTCATTGGAACTGTTCTCAGCCCAATGGCTCGCATTGTGTTTTTCCCCATTTTTGCTGGGATCTTCATGTTCAGCATGGTGGGAGGAGCCCGTGGTTCATTTTATGTGTGAGTAAAGAAAGCAAATTCTCAAAGTCATGATGTGAATAGCCAGCCATGTTATTGTGATTATCCTCAGCTCAGGGTAGGCTAAGATGCTCTGTAGAATGTTCCATGAAGCCAGAGTTGGAGTCTCTAAGAACATCACATATAGTCCTAAGGAGGCGGGTTTGAATTACTCTGGTGAGACAGGGTGTGCCTGTCAGAAGTTGGAGATGTTTATATGTTCTGAGACCTTGAACCTTCCTGGTGGGCAGCACTAACACACATGGGTGAATCTCAGAGGGCAAATGCCTCTATGCCTCCATGACATATTCCAGAATGAATAGGAGACACCAGACTAAAGTGGGGGCAAAGAGTTATGAAGGGTGGGGGGCAGGAGTCCCTGAGGGCATTTGTAGCTCTGGGTGGAGTACGGTAGAGTGTTGGCAATACGAAATGACACGTGTCCACTCTTGTGAGTAGCTGGTCACTACCAGGAAGGTTCATCGCTCCTAAGCAAGCAGTGACTTGTTCAGGGGAAGTTTCCCTTTTTTAACTAGTTGCCTCATGTTCAACTCCAGTGCCTTCTCATGTTGTTATCTGTTTTCTTTTTTTTCCTTACACTAAGTTCTCTCTTTATCTTTCTTTCTCTTTCCAATCTTTCACTGGCTGTCAGTTCATTTCAGCCTTCCAGTGCTACACCCACTTCTTGGCTGACACACTTCTGCTCGGAGGTGACTGGTTTTCTTGCCAATTTTCAGAGGGTGGTACTAACCCCTAACCTGCTTTCCGTACCCCGTCCCCTCCTGCCTGTGGTACTGGCTGCGCTAACTGTGAGTGTCTTGCATACTAATGGACTTCATTCAGTGGCATGGTTGGTTAACAACATGGGTTGGTGGCCTGCTTGAAAGCCGAGTTCTGATTCCACTTCTTGGAGCCGACACCAAGTGCACGCCCTGCCTCTCCTCTGTCCCCTGGGCCTGCCTGCATGCATGCTTTTCCAGTTGCGCCTGCAAAGCCACTTGCCTTCCTGGGAGGGTCAACCCTGACTGTGAGATAGTACCGTGGTAGGGGACGCCTCTGCACCTTTGAAAAGGACAGTTGTCCTTGTACCTATCAGCCTCTTCTTAAACTGGTTCTAATATAAAGATTACTCGTGTGTGATCATTGATCAAAACTATAGGTGAGTCTTTTTGGAGGGATTTTTTAAAATTAGTTACTTCCAAGCCTCATCCCTAGCTTGACCCATGCTCTGTAGTTTGAACATATCATCGCAATTATCCCAGCAAATCCTTCTTCTGTTGCAGCCTGAACTGTAGATCCAAGGGTTTTGCTGTGGCTCTTCTTATCTCCTCAAGCCCCAGTTTCAACTAAGCAATCATGTCCCAGGCGGGGATGTCTTTGAGAAATGACTCAGCACTAGGCCTGGAGCTGCTGTTTAACTGCCCCCGTGGCTCTGCTTAAAATGCATATGCCTTGGCCTGCAGCAGCAGGACAGTGGAGATACTCTTCCAGAGAAACACACCGAGCACAGGGGAGCTGTCGCAGGCCAGGCCTCGCGGTCTCAGGCTCAGCTGGTGTTTGTCTTGCATGTGGCCCAGAGCCATCCTGATCCCCGGCCGGTCTGCCCAGCCCTGCATGCTGCATCCCTCGCTGCGTGTGTGCAGATCCTTCCTGGCCAGTACGAAGTCGTTGCTCTTGTCTTATCTTCTCTTGCAGAGTCTCCCTCCCTTTATAGAGTGTCAACCAAAGAGTGCCCTCCTCCCCCTCAGCCTCCTCTCTAGCTAGTCTCCCCATCTCATCACAACGCATGTCTGTGACCTTTGGTAATCATTGACAGTGCCACACGAAACCCTGTATTTTGCACAATGTTTAGTTTTATTTATGGTATTTGATGATGTAAATGGAAATAAATATGGTTCTTTATAAAGCTCATTGTTTCTTCTCTTCTTTGCCATGGAAGCTTCTAAAACCTCAATCACATGGATTGGTTTAGGGAGTCGGTTTTCCCTAAACTGCTGGTGGGACTTGCACTTGTGGTGACACGGGACTCTCTGGGGCTGCGCTGGGGCACTCTTAAAGGAAATATTACCCAGCGGTAATATTTGGAAAATGTTATCAATGCTCCTGGGCTGGGCTTTGGGATCTCTCTCTTGAAAACTCATTGTACTGTGCTGTTCTAGATGCTGGGCATGGTGAAGTCTGTGTCCCCTCAGCTATTAGGAACAGACTGTATTGACAGACATCTGTACCCATTTCCCCGACACATCGAAGCATGGTTCCAAAAGAGAGCTTCACCTATGAACTTAGGCTCATTTATGTCTATAGCCATACTCCGCTGAATGTGCCTGATCTCATCTAGATTAATTTAGGCTTCTATATTGCCTGGTCCTGAACGTTTCACGCTGTCCAGCTAAGTGATGGGTGAAAGGTAAGGAAGAAGGTCTGGACGTTGTTCTCAGGATGACAGTGACCATGGCAATGGGCTCATGAGATGGAGAGCCACTGCCATCCTCAGAGGCCTGCCCTGCCCCCAGAGGCTCTGCCCCCAGAGGCTCTGCCTCCAGAGGCTCTGCCTCTGAGCCATTCTGTGTACAGCACCCATGGCAGGCTCCAGGCCACCTCCAGGCTGTGGGGGTGAGGGAAGGATTTGGAGTCTCACTCAGCTAGCCTGGACAGTGCCAAAGAAATCTGGTTCTCAGCTTCCCCAGGGTGGGATGACTGCCACTGTCTGGCTGGGTGTAGCTGGGCTTCTGACACTGGTATGAAAAGTCACCTGTGAGCTTCATGAGATGAGGCCCCTGGCACCTCCAAAGGGGCGTTTCTGGAGCTGGTCTCTGGGCTCGGTTGCTGGCACCTGGATCTGCCTCCTTAGGGTTAGGGTTAGAGTACAAGCATCCTGTACTCTTAGCCAGGGGAGCTACTCTTTCCCTTCCACTTCAGGAGGGATGTTAAGGACTGGAACTTAGGTCCTGGGTTGGCCAAGGGACTCATTCCTTCACACACTCATTTATTCAACAGTCGTTTGTCCCAGGCTTTACTCTAGGTCCTGGGGATACAGCGGGACCGTATGCCCCTCCCTACCCCTTAGAGAACATGTATCTCAGTGTTGCTGTACTAGATCTGTTATTCTGCGCATGTGCTCATTTGTTTATTCAACTATGTAATATTTCCTGAGCATCTACAACGGGCTTAGAATACTGCAGGGAATGAAGCCGATGAAAATCCCCACTTGATGGAGGTTACAGTTTAGTTTTCAGTGTTTTGGTTTGAGGCTGGGTGAAAGCAACATTGTCAGAAGTGTGACACCCCAAGAGAAGTTTCACAAAGGGTTCCATAGTCATGTTTGAGAAGTGTTTTATACTAGTCTTACCAGTCTTCCCAAACTGTGGAGACTCATAAGGTTCATTAACATGTCTTCTAAGGAGTCTTCTGGTAGGGGAATTTAATTAACTTTGTTCAAGTCAACTTTCCCATGCTTATTTGAAATTTATTGGGTTTTTTGGATTCTACATGAATAGTGTTCAGTAGAATATTCTTTTTTTTTTTTTTTTTGAGTTGTCATCTCACTCTGTTGCCCAGGCTAGAGTCAGTGGCACACTCGTGGCCACCCCAGCATCAACCTGCTGGGCTCCGGTGATCCTTCCGCCTCAGCCTTCCAGATAGCCAGAACTACAGGCATGCGCTACTACACCCAGATAATTTTTTATTTTTTTTTTATTGTAGAGACAAGGTCTCGTCAAGTTGCCCAGTCTGGTCTCAAACCTGCGGGCTCAGGTAATCTACTCGCCTCGGCCTCCCAAAGTGGTAGTCGGCTGAGCCACTGAGCCCAGCCAGTAGAATATTCTTTAATCCAGAAACGCTAGATTAGAGACTTAACATTTTTAAAGTAAAGTAAAATAACAGAATTAAATATTTAATATTGATTAGCTCATGAGGTGATAACTTTCTAAACTTTAAAAAATCACTTAGTAAAAACATGATGCAAGTCTGATTATATTTATTTAAAACAATGTGTAACAATAAAAATTACAGCATTAAATACATAGCCAGAGTAGGAGAAAATGTAAATCAAATGTGATAACAAAGAAGTCCATTGCCATAGTGTCTTAAAAGTTTACTTAAAGCAGGTATCCCAAGGCACCTTGCATAAGGAAGGTGATCAGTTAATATCTGTTCATAAAAGAGTGCATGATAAATAGGCAAAGGCCATGAATAGACAATTTACTCTTAAGCAAAGTTTAAAGGTAAACACGAAAAAGAAAAAGTAAGCATTTAAAAATATATTCCTACTTGGCTCTTAAAGGAATGTATGTCATTACTGTAATTATATTGTACCCTGTGGATGAGTATAAAAAAAGTGAAGTCGATTATTTGAAAAAATATGAACTTAAATCACTAGTATTGAGCAAAAAGTAACTCAGGAGAATCTTTTTCTGGGAAGCAATATGGGAACAATTATTGAGATCCAGTAAAGGCTCTGACCTCCTGGCCCAGTAATCCTACTCCAGGGAATTTATCCTAAAGAAATAATCCAACAGAAGAAGTAAGTCTCTGTGCAGCTTGAATATCAAGTCGAGTAAATGGGTCACCCCAAGTAGGTGGGCTAGTCTCCTTTATTTCTGTAAATGCATTCATTCGTACAAATTTTTTTTAACATCTTAAGTAAAAGAAGCTACCCTATCTTTTACTGCCCCGGCCAGCTGTTATATACGAAGCATCTTCTCTGTGCTGGGCACTGGGCCAAACGCCTGTGTGCAGAATGCCATTAGCTCTTTGCCTCCTTGGGGCAAACTTGAGGTCAGTCCTGACGAAGAAACTTGTGTTAAAGAAGGTCACTCATACAAGGGAGGTGAGCCTAGAATAACATCTTCAACTGGTAAGGAGCAGAGAGTCCCACAGCCCAGGCTAGGCATTGGGTGCCTGTTCTAGGGGAGCCTTGGTGGGAGGCAAGGGCCTGCGCTTGCCAAAGAGCCAACTTCACTCCCGGCACCTTGTCCTGACTCTGTGGCACTGGGCAGGTCCCTTCTGTTAACTGGGGCCAACGATGCCTCTGGCATACGGTTTTGCGAAGGTGGAATCAGAGTGCCCAGTATCATGCCTGGCACATGGGACAGTAGCAGCTCAGGGCCAAGTTCTAGGTAATGCTTTCCTGGTTTTGTACGGCAGGGAGTAAACTCCGGAAAACTTTTCTGAGGGATTTTAGGTCAGCTGGGGATCAGAATACCTGACAGGATATCTTCAGGTTGGGGACCAGACGGAGGTCCCAGGTCACACTAGGTGGCACCATCTATTTTTCTCTGGCTATCTGATTCCCCAGCCCTCTTGAAGACAACCAGCACCTCCCTTCACACACCTCCAAGTCTCAGCTCTGGAGGTCACCATCCCTCCTGCCACCTGCCAGAAGACTTGAACTTTGCTCTAGTGAATGCTCTGAGTCTCAGCAGAGGGAGCTCAGGCTCTGTTTCCAGCTACCCACCTGACATTTCCACCTGGATGTCCACTGTGCATCTCCAACCCAAATATCCACCTCCCACTTCTGATTTTCCCCTGAGACAGGCTCTACCCTTGACCTTCCCTGTGGCTGGAAACCCAATCCCCTCTTGTTGCTTGGCCCAAAGGCCTTGGAGCCACTCTTGACTCTTCTCTCTTGGCCTTACACCCAAACCGTCCGCAGATTCCAGTAGCGTCCAGAACTTGTCTGCTCCTCACCACCATGGTGCTGCTTGGCCTCAGTCACTGGCATCTCCTCTTGAGTTATTGCAGCGGCCACTCTGAGGCCTCCTGCTTCTCCCTTCACCCCAGCTTCTTTCAGCATTACAGCTGGGGTGATCCTTTCAGAACTTAGGTCTCTCCACTGCTCAAACCTCTCCAATGGCTTTCCAGCTACCTGTACTTGAATGCCAAATGCGTATAATGGATTCAAAAGGCTTTAGAGTCTGGCCTCTGCTCTGACTGCCTCTCCTACCTCTCTCCCTCACATATTCTGACCTAGCATACTCTGTCTTAGAGCCTTTGCACTGGCTGTTCCTTCTGCCAAGAACGCCCTTCCCCTCCTCAGTAACTGTATGGCTGAGCCCATCCTTCTAGCAAGTCTGTTCACGTGTCTCCCCCTCTGTGAAGTCTACCTTTTTTTTTCTTTTTCTTTTTCTTTTTTTTTTTTTTTTTCACGTCAGGATCTTACTCTGGCAACCACGCTGGAGTGCAGTAGAATGATCATGGCTCACCATGGCCTTGACCCCTTGGGCTCAGGCAGTCCTTCCATCTCAGCCTCCTGAGTAGCTGGAACTATAGGCACATGCCACCATGTCCAGCTAATTTTTTTTAAAGATGAGTTCTCACTCTGTTGTCCAGAGTGGTCTTGAACTCCTGGGCTCAAGCAATCCTCTCACCTCGGCCTCCCAAAGTGCTGCGATTACAGGCGTAAGCCCCTGTGCCTGGCTGAGATCTACTTGTGAGTACTGCAA
Organism: Tarsius wallacei; assembly: GCA_963574415.1. Taxonomy (NCBI): domain Eukaryota; kingdom Metazoa; phylum Chordata; class Mammalia; order Primates; family Tarsiidae; genus Tarsius; species Tarsius wallacei. Next base: position 10,333 of record CAUYQG010191429.1, read on the forward strand.
ACCTGCTTCCTGTTGCCCTGCTAGGCAGTTTTCCCACCACGTTTACCGCCGTCAACCATATGTGCAATTTACCCCTTTATTGCATTGCATATGTAGGATTTCCCCTTTGCTGGAACACAAACTCCACGAGGGCACAATCTTTGTTTCTTCTGAAGGCTTATCCCACCCCAGCAGGTAAACAGTGCTTGGCACATTGTGGGCCCTCAAAGAATACTTGTAGAATATATGCCCTCTGACCTGGACCTCAGACTGAGGGGTTTGCAGCATCTCGGGCTGGGGAAAGTCTCGCTGGCATCCGGCCATGGCTCAGGAGGGAGACCTGAAGGAAGAGAAGTGTGACATGGTGTGTCCTGCTGCATCCTGGCACTCAGAGGAAGCTCTTTGATTATGAGAAGGGAGTTTTGACTTTGCCTCTACTGTGCCTTCACATATGTCTCTTGGCAGAGCTGAGGCCACACAGTGGCAGGTAGGAGTTGGGTGGTCCTCCCAGGGGCAGGCCCAAGGTTGGGAGCAGAGAGCAGATTCAGTGGGATCCCCTACAGGGGCATCAAGGCTCAGGCTGCCGGCCTCATGCATGTCCTCTGTCACCTCCTCTGTCACCTCCTTCCTGTACTCTGCCCTGGACTCCTGATGCAAAAATCCAGGTAGTAAGTTTGAGACAAGGAATGGGGTGGAAAGCACACTACCACAACGTGGGCGGGAGGGTAGGGCTGAGGCTGCTGCTGGGGCCTGCGTGCCAAGGCATGTGTGTGGCTCAACGTGGCTCTGACCTCCTGAGCCTAGTCATCGTGCAAGTGTCTGTAACCGAGACCAAGAGTGGCTGCCTGCCCAGCAGTAGGGGACCAGAGATGCAGGGGAATCCACCCCCAGATAAAGAAGCCAAGCCTCCCACCCATGGGGGCCTGGAAGTGCCAGAAGATCAGTGTCCTCTCTTCCCATCCCCAGCCCACACCCGGCCATGGAGACTCTCTCAATGAAGTGCAGCAGTACCTGCCACTCCCATGTGTCCTCAGTGGGCTGTAAGGGGATCGTTTGCACAGTGCTGGGGTCACACTGCTGCCCTGGCTGGGGCATGAGTAGGAGGGAGGGGCAGTGGCGCCCAGGCTACTTCTTTTCTTGCTTTACTGGGTTGCTGTTGAGCTGCCTTCCCAGAAACTTAGAGTTCTCCCTGCCCACATCATTCAGGGAAACATGGGCGTAGGCCCTGGCTATGGGCTATGTCCAATGCTGGTGGCTCAGAGCTAGCCAGATTCAATGCCTATAGTGGCAGGGAGAAGGGAGAGGGAAAGGGTAGGGTCCATGAATAAGGCCCCAGACCTGCTTCTGTTAGGAAAAAAAAAAAAATCCAGCTTCCTAGCTGTTCCAGAATCTGCAGAGGTATAGGGAAGATCCTGTGTGTGCCCCCACTGCTGGCCTCAATGGAAGGGACCCTGGCATTTAGAGGAGCCCTGTATCAAGGGTTGATACCAGATCATGAGCCTGTCTGTGGCTGGCATTTCCCTTGGTCTGTGCACCAAGGCTGCTGTTAGGGCCAGGCAGGGCCCTTTGAGTAATGCCACCTGCCCTGGTTTGTGGACAGCGGAGGGTGTGTCCGTGTGTATACATGTCTGCACACAGGCCCATTCAGTGGGACACCTGGCAGGAGTACAGCAAGGCAGGGCAGCCATGTCCCGGGGTGCCAGGCGGGGCAAAAGCCCAAGGCTACCCACCAATGTATTTAGCCCCTGAAGATCCCCGAATACTCCATTCTGATTAGTGCACCCTGAGGAGTCACTTTCAGAAGCCCCCAGGAGGGCAGCCGCTCTGTCTTGGCACCTGGTCCTTTATCTCTGTCTCTAGCCGTGCACAGCAAAGGACTTTGGCACTGGCATAGAAAAATTCCCTCTCCCAGAGCAATGGGGACCTCCCCCGGCAGTGGTTGGAAGGACTGCCTGCCCCAGGGCCCTTCCTCATCCTGCTGGAGGCTTGTAATGTCCCCTCTTGCAAGGGTGGGGAGGCCATCTGCTCAGCATCCAGACATTCACCTGTCTTCGTTCAGGTGCTTCCCCTGCCCTTACTCCCTGAAAACTACATTTCCCAGGCTTCTTTGCAACTGGCTTCCTGTTAGGTTTGACCACTGGAAGCTCTGACGGGGCTACAGGGCAAGATCCAAGGGGAAGCCAGGGCGTTCCTCCCATCCCCTGCCTCACAGTGGTGGTGTGGTGGCATGACCCCAGCTCTTCCTCTGTCCCTCCGGCCAGTGGCCTCCTGCGGTGGCCCATGTCCAGATTGCCTCATCGCCCCTGCTTGGCCTCTAGCTCTGCCAGCCACTGCAGTTCCTTTCCTGTACCGACTCTCTTCTGTTGAACTCCCTGGCTTGGTTCTGTCTTCCTGGCTGGATCTTGACACACTTCGTTTCGCTGCTTTCTTTCTCAACATTTTTCTTCAGAGACAACAATGAACAAGAGGAGAACAATGAGCAAGGGGAGTTTGTCCAAGTGCAGAGTCATTAGGAGGTTTGTGACTTTGGAAGTGTGCAATAACTCCTCTGAGCCTCGGTTTCCTTTACTATAAAATGGGGTTAATTATACGAAGGAGGATGTGTTGCTTTGTCGTCTCTGTGGGTTATGTGGGGGAGTGAGAGTCTCCAGACTTGGGTAGAAAACAACAGTTTCACCAGCAGAACCAGGGTGTGCAAGTCTTCTTCCCAACCCCACAGCAGGAGCCCAGGGCCCCAACCAAGAGAGGGCCTGGATGTGGCTGGTGTGTGAGAACAGACACTTCCTCAGACCCTTCCTGCCTCTGCCTTTCCTGGGCTCACGGGTAGGCCTGGCCCCAGCAGCTTAGGATTCATCAGGAAGCAGGTGTCGGGCCAGAGGGTTGAGAGGCTGAGTTGCTCAGTCCTGGCCAGGCCTGCTTTAGGCCACAGGCCAGCAGTAGCTGTCCTGGGCAGTGCTGGATCCCCCTCCCCATCCCCACCCTCCATTTATAATTCTGGATTCTCCCAATGAGCACAGATGACTTTGAGCAAAGTCTCAGACAAAGAACCACCAGCCTACGGGTGCAGTAAGAGGGCTAGCAGTGCAGGCATGTGGGCGTGCAGCCTAGGCACCGCATCCTCACTGGAGGGCCCTGGCTGAATTATCTTGCTAGGTGAAGTGCATCAAATGGAGAGTACTTTGAAGGAGACTGAAGTTTAAACATGTAAGAATATTTCTTTTTCTTTTGAGTCGGAGTCTCACTCCATCACCCAGACTAGAGTGCAGTGGCATGCTCACGGCCACTCCAGCGTTGACCTGCTGGGCTCAGGCGATACTTCTGCCTCAGCCTTCCAAGTTGCTGGAACTACAGGCGCACGCTACCACGCCTGGCTAATTTTTTGATTTATTGTAGAGATGAGGTCTCGCCAAGTTGCCCAGGCTAGTCTCAAATCCCTGAGTTCAGCAATCTTCTCTCCTCGGCCTCCCAAAGTGCTAGGATTACAGGCTTGAACCACCACGCCTGGCCACACTTTTTTACAAGTTCCAGATTTGGGAGATTCTCCCCCCCTGCTTGGGTGTGACCTTCGGCTCACAGGTGTATGCACGCCCACCCTCAAACAGAAGCCAGGTGTGGGATCATGTCTCTACCACAATGATTCTATGGAACAAGTCTCCCAAATCTCAGTGGTTTGTGCAGTGCCTGTCTTGTAGCTTATGACCCTGTGTGTTAGCCAGGAAGCTCTGCTTCAGACTGCAGGTCTGAAGCTGGGTGCAGCTCCAGGCTGTAGGTTGGCTCTCAGTCTGTTCCATGTGCCTTCCATCAGGGTCCCAGGCTGAAGGGGCAGTGGCCATCTGGGACAAGCTCTTTTCAGGGTAACCTAGCAGGAGCATGAGTGACCAGCCAAACCAAAGCAAGCCCAGTTAAAGCCTCTGTTCACATCACATCCACGAATTTCCACTGGTCAAAGCAAGTCTCACAGCCAAGCCTCATATCAATGGGGCAGGGACATACAAGGGGGGAACCAAAAAAATCCAGAATTTATTAATAAAAATTATGTATTTATTCTTACATGGTTAAACTTCAGTCACCTTCAGAGTGCTCTCTGTTTGATGCAATACACCTATCAAGATGCGTTTTCCACTGCCCAAAACAGTTTCTGAATTCATCAATTTTGATGTCTTTTAATGTTTTTCTTTTGTTGTTGTTGTTGTTGTTGTTGTTTCATCTCTTCCACTTCTACAAACCGGTTTCCCTTTGAGGACTCTTTTCATCTGGGGAAACAAGTGAACAAACAAAAAAAGGTGCTTGGGGCAAGATTGGGTGAATAGGGAGGGTTGGGCACAGGGTCATGCTGTTTTTTGGTCAAAAACTATTGAACACTCAGCATGGTGTGGGCAGGTATGTTGTCATGGTGAAAAAACCAAACCAGTCACCTGTTTGCCACAGCACAAGAAGTTTCTTCCGCAGATTGTAATGCAACCTTCTCAAAACTTCCAGATAAAAACTTTGGTTGACCATTTGGTCTGGAGGAACAAATTCCAAGTGTACTACAAGGGGCCCATCCTCCAAAGGACAATTCCATTTTCTGGGGGTTCCCCCCTCATATACCACACCCGCTCTAGTGAGAAGGACTTCAAAGTCACAGGACAAAGTGTAATTCTGTTATGAGGAGAGAGCAAAGAACTGGGAACACATTCTAGCCAAAACCCCCAGAATAAAGGTCAAAGGCAATGGTGTCCATTTGTGATTCTCCTGTGCACAGACATACAGACCAGACCCCCGCCCCCAACAAAATATGTGACCATGGGCTGATGCCTTAGCCTCTCTGGGCTTCGGTTTTCTCAACAAGAAACTAAGAATAATAATAATGCTTTCTTCAGAGGATTGTGTGAGGTTTAACAGGCTTAATACAAATAAAATACTCAAGCAATTATTGGTATACAAGGGAGACCCCAAAAAAACCAGAATTATCTTTTTTTTCTTTTTTCTTTTTTTTTTTTTTGAGTTGGAGTCTCACTCTGTCGCCCAGACTGGAGTGCAGTGGCCGCTACCAGCCACCGCAGCCTCGACCTGCTGGGCTCCAGCGATCCTTCCGCCTCAGCCTTCCAAGTAGCTGGAACTACAGGCGCGCGCTACCACGCCCGGCTAAGAGATTTCCCATTTTAAACAAACGCAAAATGAGAGCGTCCAATTAGTGCTCGAGACAAAAGAGTTCACATCTAAGTAACAGCTCTATGTTTGCACATTTTATTTTTTTATTTTCTGAGTTGGAATCTCACTCTATCTCCCAGGCTGGAGTGCAGTGGCACGCTCACAGCCACCCCGGCGTTGACCTGCTGGATGCGATCCTTCCTTCTCCACCTTCCAAGGAGCTGGAACTACAGGTGCGTGCTACCGTACCCGGCTAATATTTTTCACCTATTGTAGAGACAAGGTCTTGCCAAGTTGCCCGGGCTGGTCTTGAACCCATAGGCTCAGGCAATCCTCTCGCCTTGGCCTCCCAAAGTACTGGGATGACAGGCTGAGCCACTGAGCCCAGGGGTGTTTTTAAAATCACCTTGTCCAGTTAATATTAAGAAAGACTTAAAAACATTCAGATAACACTGACATAGCCTATACATATGTATCTCGAAAACAGTGTTAACATTACTTTTAGTGGCCACTATTGCTTATTTACATAAAACGCACCATCTAACTGCAACTCCTTGGAGATCTTGTTCACGTCATCTTGGGATCTTCCATCTGTGATCACCACGATAACCTTTGGGATGCCTCTTCTTGTGCCTGAGTCCGCAGTGAACAAGGAATCTCGAACGTGCTTAATTGCTTTTCCTGAAACAGAGGAAGGCAACAGCTCAATTTCATTGTCTCCTGTTTTTGTTTGGCTGGGGAGACAAGGGTGGGAACAACATTCTCAAGCCAAATAAAAGTATTTTAAAAATTACTATGCTTTAAAAAACAAAGTTCGTTTCAGTAGTTACTAATAATTGATCCCTTTGATCCTTAGCAGGGCTGTTTTTGGTCTTACCTGTTTTTGTATTTCCTCCTTTGTATGAAATGTGTTTAATTGCATCCAGAAGGGTCTCTTTGGTCTTGTAAGCATTTAGCTTAAATTCTGTTCTGGGGTCATCAGTGAACTGAACCATTGCAACCTGGAGAGGAAAGAGACGTTCATCTTTTTTTTTTTTTTGCTTTAATATTTTATTGGCATCCTTTTGATGAAACTGGGTGCGTGCATACACAAAGTAAATATAATGAGTTGTCTGTACTTGATGTATCCCCAAATTTGTAGACGATTTTCCCCCGTAAGTTGACAGGTGCTCACACAGGTGAACACAGGGAAGATGCAAGTCCCTAGGATCTGCCAAACACCAGCCACAGGACAGCCTCTTTGTCAGCATGTTCTGCGGGAACAGAGGAGCAAGGGCATGGCTCTCCACCTGTCTGTCACACCCTGAAGGTCAAGTAGCAGACACCACTGCCTTCTCTCCTTGAACCCTTCTGTGGCTCCCACTGCATTCCTGATGACAGCCAGCTCCGCTGTGTCTCCTGGTGACCTGGCTTCTGCCCACTTCTCTCCCTCTCCCCACCCATACTCTCACCCACCGCACTCCTGACGACAACCAGCTCCTCTGTGACCCATGAGCCTCAAGGTGACTCAGCTTCTGCCCACTCCTCCCACCTCTTCCCCCCACACCCTCACCCCTGCCTCTGGCCACGTGCTGGCGCCTAAAGTCTCAGACTCATTCTCATCCCAGGTCCTCCGCACTTGCTATTTTCTCTGTCTGGAAAGTCTACTTTCAGATTTCTCTGCATTCTTCACATCTCAGTTCAAAAACCGTGCCTCATGGAAGCCCCCACTGACCACACAATATAAAACAACCCTCACACAAATTTAGAACAACACCCACTGAACTTTTAAAGTCACATCACTGTTTTCATAGCTCACATTCCTGTCTTGGGGACTTTTTCTTCTACTGTTTATAGCTGCCTCTCTCCCTTCACGAACGTGAGCGCCATGAAATCAGGGACACGTTGACACTCATCATGACAAACAGTGCCTGGCCACAACGAATCCTCAGTAGATATTTCTTAAATGAGTAAGTCAGTTGCATGTACACATTAGTGTTATGTACAGTGATGTGTGGCCTTAACCTTTTCCTTTCGAGGCTGTCATGTCCTTGAGGATAGGGAAAATATTGTGTGTATCATCAGGGAAGACATTCTACCCTAGTGTATAAAAGCAACATCCCCTAGTACATAAAAGAAACGTCTCTCTTCTACCTGTTTTAGTTCGTTCAACTAACAGCTTTAAGAAGTAGCAGCCTCTGGACCCCTCCTGCCCCCCCAAGAATCAACAAGCTGCTTCCAGACACAGACTTGTTTGTCTCTCATTAGGGTTGGCTCTGACCGTGATACTTCTTTACCTATAACCCCTGATGAGTAGCCAAAGTAAGAGCTGGAGAAATATTTTTTGAATGCACAGAATGAATTGATGATTGATCTATTAGCCTTACTTGGGTTCCATCCGCGCCGATCTTGTTCAGGGCCCCAACGGTGCTGTACAGAAAGTTGACGATTTTGTGGAAATTATCATCTCCAATGCTCCAGGATCCGTCTACCATAAACACCAGGTCTGCCTTGGCCGCTTTGCATACTGAAGACCAATAATGAATTTTGAGCCAGAGTGAGGGGAAAATTTAGTCGTTATTAATGAGACAGACAACGGGTGCCCCTCGGTAGCCAAAGCTCTGTGTCCAAGGGAAGGTATAAACCTGCTGCTGTCCGTATTCCAAGCTCCTGCTCCTGGCACTTCTTCACCCTGATCTCTTTTCTATGCTCAGGGCTCCTATTCATGACCAGAAACCTCTACAGTGCATGTGCAAACAGAGGAAAGTCTTAGCCCAAAGGAATGAACATGAGGGAACAAGAGGACAGGACAAAGGGACTTAGAGACGAAAGCATCAGCAAACCCTGTCTGGTGCCACTGACTAGAAAAAAGGCCAACTGTCACTGCACCACGTCCTCTGCTTGTTTAGTTAGTGAGCTCATGTCAGAGATATTCATGCTCAGAAGGAAGGCGGTGATGCAATGGGCCCTGATTAGCCTGGAATTGGCCTGCATTTGGGCTGAGGCCATACGCAAACTTTAATTCTAGCCGTGCTCGAAAATCCTGTCTCTGCTCTCCCACCACCCATTGATACAGGTCAAGAAGTGTATGCTTATGCTCACCCGGGGAAACCGTTGGCAGTAGGTATTAGAGGCATCAACACAACAATCAAACGAGCAAAAAAGAGCAAAACAACAAAATGAAAAAACACACCAGCAAAAACCTTCTCCACTGAAAGCATTTTTAAAAAGTTCCCCTTTGGCATCATGTGTTGTTTCAGATTATCTATGCCTCTCTCCTCCTCACCAATATAGACAGTCATGGCTGACTCTGTTCTGTGATTAAGCAAACAATGTATCTTCAATGATCTGAATCTTTTCATCTTAGGCCAATTGCACGCAAATATTCTATGAGATAATGTGTCTTTCTCCGTTCTTTAAAAAAATAATCCCACTTGGCTTTTATTTTATTAAATACAGCTTCATTCCCTTACAGCTATTTATAACGTAAAATAAACCATTTCCAAGTGAGGTAATGCTCTAGCGATGGACGGTCAGGATCTGGTGAGGTTGTTCTTATGAGTTCTGTGATTGATAAAATTTTACAAATTTGTGGTTTGAATTTAAGCTGAAAGGAATCACAAGATCTGGTCATCATGAGTTTATAAAAGAAAACCAGGTCCTCCATTTCTAAACAAAGTTGAAATGAAAATTAGGTTTTTACCTCCAAAATGAGAGCAAATTCTATTTTAAAATATAGTCAAATGAAAAATTTACTTAATAAATCAAATAAAGAAAATGCATCTACATGCATGAGAGAATTACCTCTGGGAAATAAAGTTGTGTTTTTAATTTTCTTCTTTGAACTTTTTCTGCTTTTTAATGTTTGTTTAATAAATAGTATTACTTTAATGATATATATATATAGGCTTTTAAATTAAATATACTCAGGACAAGTAGAGCCTACAATGAGCAGTGCATTCAAGTTGCAAGAGCTCCACCATCTAAAACCATCATGATAAAAAACTTCAGAACCAACGTTTCTGCATCGTCAGTCCTTCCACCGACAGATCCTTCCACATCACAGTCTTCCATGAGCATTCATGGATGCTACTGAATGATATCCATGCTCAGCTATACATAAAAACATTCTGACCTCAGAGCATTCTGTGCAACTGCATCCAAAGTGCCTAACTGGTGAATTTACCAACTACGATCCTGCTGCGGTTGACTCCAACAGCAAGAATAATCATCGCTATCGAGACTGAGAAGCCTGGGCATGAAGATGGAAGAAGAAAGAGTCTGGCTGTCCAGGCAGAGCGAGCGGCATCAGGAACGCCCAAGACACACACACGGAGCCCTGCGTCGTGCAGCTTTGCTCTCACGTGACAAGCCTGGGAAACGATGCTGCCAAGTGGCTGGGCAGGGAAGACTTTGCCTCCATGCTGGGACGGTGGCGAGCTTCATCAGGGCTTCTCGGGGCCTCTGTCTCCTGTGTCTTCCTCCTTCTGAGGCACCGGGCCCCACCGGAAGCTCCCGCACGGCAGAGGCACCTTATTGTTCGTGGTCCCTGGCGTGTCATGGGCCTTTAAGACGCAGGATGAATGGAATGTGCTCTTTGGTGTAACATCCCACCACACGTTCTGCTTGCCCCTCAGCCCCCCGTATACCCTCCAGATTCTAACAAAGTTCTCCTTCTTCACCAGAGAGCTCCTCAGCTCACCTCACTTCACATGAGCATCTCGTGGCGCCCATTTCCTACCAGGTACTCCGGGATTCCTATCTGTGGCCCACAGACCACCCCATGACCCTGTCCTCTCTCTTCTCCGCACCACACAAAAACACCCGTGGTTTCCCACACATCAGGCTGTGGATCACTCTCCGATGCCGAGAGTTTTCATCCCCCCATTCGTCTCCAAGGCTCTTCAGAACGCACATCGCAGTCCTCCTCCGCCGTGACTTAGCAACCCACAGCGTTACTCATGCTCAGTTGTGGGCGACCAAAACACAGCCGCTGTTTGTAACTCACACCCTCGACTGGTAATTATCTCGACAAGTGCCTACTCCTCCTCAACACTGAAAACAAGCAAAGAGCCGACTCGCGTGTTATGATTGTATTCCCGTGCCGACTGCAAGAGCTTTGAGGATAAAGAACTTGGTTGACAAATGCCCATTAATGACAGGAAAACAAAGACCACTCCTTTGTCGGGAGGCTTTTGAAAGGAACCCTAACAGCTCAGGTAAAAGGCGACGGCACTGAGAAAATGACTGAAAGAGACATTTCAGAGGTGATCAGGGAAACATCATCCTGTTTGCAGACTGAATTTTCACTCACAAGTGATGCAGCTGTTCTTCCTTGGTGAACACTTACTTTTAATAAAATCGATATTATGCAATTCTGTTGGTAAACCCAGACCTTGTACAGAATTGATTATTAAATGGATATTTTGAAATCCCATCGTGCTTGACATGCATTTGTATTAAGGAGAAAATCAGGCAGCACCATAAATGTCTTTCATGAACCCCTGGGTTTCAAATGAGAAAGCCAACACAAGTCCTAAACCTAGAGCCACATCATGATTGCATTATTCTCTTACCTTCTTTGGCCGGTGGGATGGTTGGCGGAAACGTTGGCGGCTGAGTAGGTGGGGATCCTATGAAGGGGAGGGAGGAGGAACACAAATTAGCCACCTCACCTGGGGGGAGCAGAGGGCGGGCACGGAGCCACCTGTCCACAGGGGAGTCCAGATCTTGACAGCTGTCTTCTTTGAGACTGAGCGGCCAGCATGAGTCAGACACAACCCGTGGACACAGCCTCCATCCGCCTTTCCTCCTCAGACTGAAGGCCTGAAACGCCACTGGGCCACCACTCAGCTCACCCAGCAGGGTCAAGGCAGTCAAAACCTCAGCCGCCAGGATTCCCACCAACCCACGCTGGAGTCACCCCTGGCTGTTTCACACGTACCACATACTTCACTTCTGTACTGCCCGGGACCAGCCCTCAAGCCCTGCTCAACTGGCCCCTGTCCCTTCCTACCCAGTGTCCCCAGGACGCCCGTCACCAGTGGGATTGGGTTCTCTCTCTGTTCTGCTCAGACTGTCTGAAAAACACCTTTTGGCAGGCTAGAGTGTGTTCGGCTCTCTTCAGCCTGGGCTGTGTGGGATGAGAAGTCCCCGTGCTAGGCAGAGATGTGGCTGGGTCGAAGGACGGGGACAGTCAGGTCAGAGAAGCCACTCTCTGCTCTCACACCAGCTCTTGTGGCAAGGACCAGGAAATCATGGCAAGCACAAAATGAAATTGTATCATGTGTTCAATTCTAACCTGCTTGACACGAAAGACTTAAGGAAAACTAAGAAGACTCTTCTCATCATCCCAGGCTTCTACTGATCAGCCATTTGCAGAAGGGATTTCCCCCCGGAAAGAGCGAGCCCCAAATCACTGGAAGGATGATCTGAGCTCAAGCAGGCAGGCTGACCATTTGCCAGGAACGTCATAAAGAAATTTCTTCCCTGGCAAGAAGGCTGAAAGAGGTGAGTTTTAAGGTCTCTGATCCAAAGATCCAATAAAATAAAATTACTTGAATAAAATGATTCAACATTGAAAAGATGCTACGGTAATTACATAGTACTGAATGAAAACAAATCCAAGATTACTTGTGTGAAATAAAGCAAGTCACAGAATACTGTGGCATATCCCACTTGCGAAAACCAAAAGGGGTGTGTGTGTGTGTGTGTGTGTGTGTGTGTGTGTGTGTGTGTGTGTGTTTATAACTATGTGGCCTGCAAACGGTCCCTGTCTTCAAGGACGTGAGGGGCTGTCCCAGAAACAGGCACTGGTCTTGAGCTACATTCCTTCAGAAGGTTGAACGAGAGCCCATGGGCAAAAGCTTCAAGAAGACAGACGTCTCCAACATAAGTAAACGTTCACATCAGAGCAGTTCAGATCGGATTTGACCCTAGGTCAGGGGCTAACAGTTGTGAGGTTAAGGCTAGGAGAAGCTGAAGCGGACCAGGGGTCCCAAACTCAAGTGTTTGGGGGTGTTATCGTTTGGATTGTTGTGTGCTCCAAATCTCATGTTGAAATATAATCCCCAGTGTTAGAGGCGGGGCCTGGCAAGAGGTGACTGGGCCGCAGGGTGGAGTCCTGATGAATGAATGGCTTGGTACCGTTCTTGCAGTAATGAGTGAGTTCTCACACGATCCGTTCACCGAGAGCTTGTGGTTTAAAAGAACCTGGCACCACCTCCTCCTTCTCTTGCCTTGCTCTTTTCATGTGACATGCCTGCCCCCTCGCCTTCTGCCATGTGCAAAAGCTTCCTGAGGCCTCACCAGAAGCCCAGCAGATGCAGGCACCATGCAGAACCGTGAGCCAAACAAAACTCTTTTCTTTGCAAATGACCCAGTCTCAGGTACTTCCTTATAGTAAGGCAAAACAGATTAATATGGGGAGTCAGGCAAGTAATGGATACAAGCAAAGAACTTCGCCTAAGCATTAAGGAATGGCAAAAAACTTAAGAGCACACGCTCTGTCTAAAAAGAGACAGCAGCTGGTTGATTCCAGTGGGTTGGCACCATGAAGCTGTGTTGCAAGACCTCTGGCTTTTCAAAAACTACTTGAAACTTAAAAAAAAAAGTATGGCCCACATCTGACAGAGATCTACCTCGTGGCCTGCCATCTGTGACTTTCAATAAGTTAACAGGGGTGGTGACGGGCAGTCCTTGTTCAGTGGGAACCGGCCGAAAAGCTTTTCAGCACGTGCCCTTCCACCGGCCCTGTCCTGGCCCTCTGGAGGGGGAGCGTGGGTGTTTACTTTCATTGATGAGCAAAAAGGAGCTCAGAGAGGTGTTGAACTGCCCAAAGCCACAACGCTAGAAAGGCACAGAGCAAGAGCCCAAGCCGGCCCCGTACGCCACACCTTGTGCAGGTCCAGGCCCCTACTAACTTCAAAAGTGTACGGTCTATAACCCAACAAAAAGGAACAAACTACTAATACATGCACCAGCACGAATGAATCTCAAAAACATGTGCTCAGTGGAAGACACCAGATGCGCCTATGGCGCATTTTCCACTCGTGCACAATGTCCAGGAAAGGCACATGTGTGATGAAGGGAAGCGGACGGCCCGAGGCTGAGGCAGGAAGGCGATGGCAGAGCATGGGAAAGGCTCCTTGGGCTGATGGAAACGCTCCAAAATTGGGTTGCAGTGATGGTTACACGACTCTTGAAATGCGCTAAAATCACTGGACTGTGCCCCTAAAATGACTCTTAAATTTTAAGGTATGTAAATTATACATAAAAATACATGTGTCATATAAGATACCGACTATTTCGGTGTTATGCAATAGCCTGCTGCAAAACAGTAGATGATCTCGTTTAACACACTTCCGCCCTCTGTTTTTGAAGCTCATGCATGGATGGCAGTTTCTTTCTGCATGCTCCAGAAGGGCTGAGAGATCGGTACCTGGGCAGTGGTCCTGCTAGATGCTGTGCACATGACAGAGGGCCACCAAGAGAGCCCACTGCCCACCCCCTATTCAAGCCCCCAGGAACCTCAAGTTTAAGCTCAGGAGATGGAGCTAAGCAACAAGTGTCCCCCAGAACTCACAGCACTTCAAACCCACTTGATGCCTGTGGCCTCTGGGTCAGAAATACTCCCTCAAAAGCCATTCCAAGAAGCGGACATTCTCCTTGCTCCCTGGAACGTGGACAAAGTGCCTTGCTTTCATGCTGTGCTCCCCTTTCCTGTACACATTACCAGATCCACAGCAGCTTGGAAAAGCACAAGAGCCTCTCACCAGGGCCAGCCAGGTGGGACATCATGGCTCCCTCCCACCCTGGGCTATGCTGACACGCTTGGCTTCCGTGGCAGCATCTGGCCTCCATGCTACACCCACACTCCCTCCACACGCCACACGCGTGCCTCGGGGATCTGGACCACAGTGCTCCAGACTACAGTGCCTCATGCACTTTGCCTTATGTGGCCTTTCAGTCCCATGAGAAGCATGTGTGGAGAATGGGGAGACCACACAGGTGACACCAGCAGGCTGAACGCATGAGTTCCAGGCTGGACAAGGGGAACAAACTCCTGTTACATCACTCTGGACAGCAAGCAATAGTATTTTTCTACATGGAATAAGGTTTCTTGAATCAAAGCAGGACGCCTAAAGTGCCATTCATGGGGGGATCGGAGAAACCACACTGGACTCACGTGTTTTCTCCAAGACGCTCACGCCTGGCCCCTCCAGGTCCTGGAGCCTGGTGTACACACTGACTTTGTACTCAGAGTCCGGCTGGAGTCTATAGAAGCAGTGCCTGGTTGTGCCTCCACCCACGATGGACTCCTGCTTTTGCGTATCTATTAAAAAAAGAACATACACATATAAAAACTTTTAAAAACAGCCATCAGCAGATGATTTGCCTCTAAAATGCTGCATACGCACAGCCTGCATTAGATAACTCTGAATGAGTTACCGTTGTGCGAAGTACTATATCTTCTTCTACAGTTAACACAGCCACTGATCTTTTTCTATTGAAGTCACATTTTCTATATGTACAAAAATGAAGCTTAGTTTTTATATGTACAAAAGTGAAACCCTCTCTTGAATGAAGAACTATTAGCATATGTAATTGTGTGCACACATCTCAGCTGATCTGTTGGGCAGGTGTGACTCTGAAGGTGTATTTGTTCTTAATCTGAACTTCCTTTTATTCAATATGATTTCCCAGAACACAGTCAGATGATTGCAAATGACATAAAAGGCTACATTTATTTGGCCCCGATGCAACTTATGACCATCCAGCAGAATGCCTTTCTAGACAGTGGGGTGTGCAGTAAGAAGTTACAGGGGTCTAGGCAGTCCTCATGCCTTTGGTCTAGGGAGAGGCCTCCAGTTCTATCTAAGGAGGGGACTCCAGGTCTAGAGAGGAGGATTCCAGTCTACGGAAGGGGTTCTCCTGGTCTAGGGAGGGGCTTCCTGGTCAATGGCTCCAGGTTGTTTTAGAAGCTGCCCCAGCTGCAGGTAGTGCCGTAGCTTGGAGCAGTGCTGGGACCATGGGGTGTCCCAGACTGCCTAATATCTGCCCTGTCTGCCTTGATTTGTGTGTGTGTGTGTGTGTGTGTGTGTGTGTGTGTGTGTGTGTGTGTGCTGGAGTCTTAATCTCTCGCCCAGGCTGGAGTGCAGTGGCACACTCACGGCCACTGCAACCTTGACCTGCTGAGCTCAGGGGATCCTTCCGCCTCAGCCTTCCAAGTAGCTGGAACTACAGGCAGGCGCCACCAAGCCCAGCTGATTTTTTGATTTACTGTAGAGGTGAGGTCTCACCAAGTTGCTCATGCTGGTCTCGAACCCATGAGTTCAGGCAATCCTCTCACCTCAGCCTCCCAAAGCGCGGGGATTATAGGCGTGAGCCACCGTGGCTGGCAGTGCCTTGATTATTGATTGGCATTTCTTTCAGTTGCAAAGGAGACTCCTAGGGACTTCAGAGGAGGCTCTCCAAACTCCCTGCATCTGCCAGGAAAACTCTTTCCTGTCCTCTTTCACTCATCACTGAGGAAGCAAGATGTGCTGTGTGTGGTCAGGGCAGTCCAGGCTGCAGAACTAGTTCTCCCAACCCTGGGCTCCACTTGTCCCACAGAGGAGACATGTCGTACACAGCCAGCTGCACACGGCACCGTCTCCTCCGTAGCTGAGGCACACAGTATTCTGGAGGTCCCCTGACTGTCGGCCCCTTCCTTAATTCCCACATCCATGCAAAATTGCTGTGCCTCTCCTGGAGGAACCAGGGCTGTCCTTGGTTCCTGAGCCCCCAGCAGCTGCATGAATTGTGCTCCTCCTTTCTTAAGGGCTCCTCTACACCAGGCTCTGTGCTCCTTTTTAATGATAACATCAGCAACAAAGATAACAACACTCAGCGAGAGCGTCCCAGGTGCCAGACAGTGTTCCGGGGATTTCCTATGTTTTAACGCATTTGATCTTGAGCGCACTTATAATCATCCCCAATCTAAAGACAAGAAACCAGAAGTCAGAAAGTTAACAACATCCCCCAAGTCCTTATGCTAATCAGTAAAACTGAGATTTTTTAAATTGAAATATTTTAAGGGTTTATGTGATATTTTGATACCTGTACATGGTGTATAATGATCAAAGCAGGGCATCAGCATAACCACCACTTCAAACGCTTTTCTTTGTGTTGGGAACACGACAATTCTTCTGTTTTAGCTACGTGTAAATTACACAAGTGATTGCTAGCTGTGATTCCACTACTGTGGTATCTGACACCAGAACTTATTCCTTCCATCCAACTGTGCTTTTCGCTCCTTAAGCAACTGATCTTCACTCCCTGATTTCAGAACTCTAAAGCCGAGTCTCTTGTTTTAGTTTTCACGATGACCACATACAATAATGTGAGTTAAGTACATCACTTTTCCAAAGCGACTCAGTTTGAAGCCACTGAGCATCTGCTAAACGCAGACACATGCGCAGGAGACCCGGAATGACTTGGCATGACTCGGGCTTCACACGCTGCGCGTGGCTGCTGTGGTGGCTGTGACAGATGAGGAGTTTCAAAGGGTTCCTGCACAGGCAGAGTCGTCTTTTTTTTAAAAAACCACCACAGATAACTGATTAAAGAGAAGAATCACGGCGACCATGAAGAAAAACAATCATTCAAATTTCTCCCTAGACTTATCTTCTGATCTATAAATTGCACCTGCTTAAATCAAAGTCTCATAAAGCTTCACTTATGGGAACTATAAAACTAGTATTAAAAACTTCGTCGGGCTCAGTGGCTCAGCCTGTAATCCTGCGCTTTGGGAGGCTGAGGTGAGTGGATTGCCTGAGCCCACGGGTTCGAGACCCGCCTGGGCAACTTGGCGAGACCTCATCTCTACAATAAA